>PVIU01005984.1:0-79981 GCA_004026605.1 Ondatra zibethicus
GTATCCATTCTCTTAACCTGTGCCTTTTTATAGGTGAATTGAGTCCATTGATATTAAGTGATATTAATGACCAGAGGTTATTAACTGCGGTTATTTTTTAGGGTTGTAGAGTTTGTGTGTTTCCCTTCTTTGAGTTGTGCTAGTGGAGGGCTGTTAGATGTCTGTGTTATTATGGGTGTTGCTTGCTTCCTTTAGATGTTGTTTTCCTTCTAGTACTTTGTGTAAGGCTGGGTTTGTGGCAATGTATTGCTTAAATTTGTTTTTATCCTGAAATACCTTGTTTTCTCCATCAATGGTGAATGAAAGCTTTGCTGGGTATAGTAGTCTGGGCTTGCATCCATGGTCTCTTAGTGTCTGCAGCACATCTATCCAAGACCTTCTGGCTTTCAAGGTTTCCATAGAGAAGTCAGGTGTAATTCTGATAGGTTTACCTTTATACGTTACTTGGCCTTTTTCCTTTGCAGCTCTTAGTATTCTTTCTTTATTCTGTATGTTTTGTGTTTTGATTATTATATGGCAAGGGGATGTCCTTTTTTGTTCCAATCTATTTGGTGTTCTGTATGCTTCTTGTACCCTCATAGGCATGTCCATCTTTAGGTTGGGAAAGTTTTCTTCTATAATTTTGTTGAATATATTTTCTGGGTCTTTGAGCTGTGTTTCTTCTCCTTTTCTACCCCTATTATTCTTAGATTTGGTCTTTTTATGGTGTCCCAGATTTCCTGAGTGTTTTGTGTTAAGAATTTGTTGGATTTGTTGTTTTCTTTGATCAATGAGTTTATTTTCTCTATCGTATCTTCAGCGTCTGAGATTATTTCTTCTATCTCTTGTATTCTGTTTGTTTTATTTGTCTCTGCCGTTCCTGGTCGTTTACCCAGATTTTCCATCTCCAGCCTTACCTCCGTTTGTGTTTTCTTCATTGTGTCCATTGCAGTTTTTATGTCTTGAACTGTTTCCATTACCTGTTTGGTTGCTTTTTCTTGTTTTTCTAGGGTATCTTTGAGGAATTTATTCATTTCTTCTAACTTTTTGTTAGTTTTCTCATCCCTTTCTTCGAAGGCGTTTTTCACCTTTCTTTAAAGGCCTCTATCACTTTCATAAAGTTACGTTTAAAGTCGATTTCTTCTACTTCTTCTGGGTTAGGTTGCTCCGGTTCTCCTGTTGAGTACTCATTGGTTTCTGGTGTTATCATGTTGCTTTTCAGATTGTTGGAGGAATTCTTGGATTGACGCCTACCCATCTCTTCCTCTGATTTCAGTCAGGGGAGTCTCTGTGGGTTGGGACCTCCCAGGACAACTTGTACACACTCAGCCCTCTGGATAGCTGATCTCAGTGCAGGAAGAGGAAGTCCCGTCTGGACTTCCGATCCTTCTGTACCTCCTATCTCGGCACAGGGAGAGAGATTCCTGGGGTTCCAATGCCCCACCAAGGAAAAGGCAATCTTGCAGGGGCGGGGTGCAGGGTCTTGTTGATCAAAGAGGCCTGCAGGGACCTTACCACCAGGCTTGTACAACCTTACAAGTGTGAGCCGCCTCCGATCTCAGCGCAGGAAGAGAGAGTTCTGGGGTACCAAAGCCCCACCGAGGAAAGGGCTATCTTGAGGGAGGAGGGGTGGGGGGGTGGGGGAATAGAGGTGCAGTGTCGTGTAGAACAAAGAGGCCGGGGGGGGGGGATCTTACCGCAGGGGTGCACAGCCCTACCAGTGTGAGCTGCCTCCAGTCTCAGCACAGGAAGAGAGAGTGCTCTCATGTCCTATTCTTAAAGAACTAGTGAATCTTACTCTAGTCCATGGTTCAGACCCTTTTTCTACTACTTAAGAACACTGTCCCAACCCCCACTGAGTGATTATTTCCTGGCTGGGTGGCCAGGGAGGAACAAGTGATCCTTCTCCCAACAAAGTGTTTTGCATTTCAGGACTCAGAATAGTGCCCTGACACTTGTCCTTGGCCATACAAAATAAAGCTTTGCATCGATTTCCACCAAGCTGCTAGCAAAGCAAAGGTCTTTTAAAATGATTTGATTGATACTTCTGCTCCAGCCAAATACTGAATATGAATGTAGAATATGTGCCCCGAAATTATTGTCAGGTTGAACTGTTAATCTTCTCAGTGATGTGACTGCTGTCAGTGTACTTTCTGTAAAGGCTTATTTTTTGTTTTGTCTTTCGATTCTGCCTGTCTCTGATGATTTGTACAGACGTTATACAAATTGGCTGTACAGATGTTTGCCCTCCTTCCTTTCTTTTTCTTTCCTACATTATCTTGTACTAAGAGTAGGACTGTCTGAAGGTCTGTTTGTCCTAAGCTGGTGTCCTCATCCTGTCTAGTTGTTCCCAGTCCTCTTTGGAGAATAGAGAATGCCCCAGTTGGGACTTGAGTACTTTAGAATCAACTGTAGACATTCCTGTTCTTTTTATTCCTTATTTCTTTGCTACTGAAACTAGTGTTTTCCTGTCATCACTCCCTCACAGGACAAGTGGCTCTAGCAGTTCTTGCTTTACTTCCTTGTGAATTTAACAGTCTGCATGTGGTTGTCATCTGCATCTCTTTTTGGTTCTAATGTTCCATCAGTGTTTTAGTTGAACTACTGAACACTGAACTCTATGTGAATGACTTTACAAATGTAATCTTAGTATTACTAGATTTTACAAATGCATAAAAGGAAAAAAAACTTTTAGCATATTTGACTTTTGCTTGGCAAATCAGAGACTTTTTTGAAAGAATTTTTAAAAAGTGAATTGGAGTTAAACAGCTTCTGTATTGAATGTGTTAAACATATTGCTTTACTACATTTTATTTTGAATCTTTAATTTCAGAAGAAAAATTGCTGTTGAGTACACTGAAAGCAGTGATTTAGAGAAAATTGAAACTAGTGAACTGCCACAGAAAATGAAAGGTAATATGACTTGATTTGACTCTGCCATATATTCTGATCTCCTAGTGTGTCCATCTTTTATTTATTTTTATTTTGGACAAGCTTAAAAATGCAGTCAGATACTAAAGTAGAGAGCAAGGTAAGTGTATACTACATCACAGTATTTATGTGATCTGCACATAAAGACTTTAAAAAGGAAGCAATCATTTATTGACATCTTGTTAGTTTGATTTTTAGCAATAGCATAAAATTTGGCTGCTTTTGAACTCTTCCCTGCATTTGAACTTTTCATTTATTTATCATGTGTTAATGAATTAAGTGATTTAAATTCAACGAATAATTTCAAGTTAAAAATCTAGTGCTGAATATTTAATCCAACTTTAAACAAAACAGTCATTTTCTTCTACTTATAAAATATCTTGTATAAAACATTGCATTTTTACACAGGTGTGTATAAGCATGTTCACACACATAAGTAATGAACAGGTTTGGAGTGCCTTCTTGGCAACATTCACATTATGCACATATAAAACAATGAGTACCATTTATTTCCTTCATCTTTATGACATTCCTTATTTCCTATTAATTCACATCATGTTGTCTTTCTGGTTAGCTGAGAAATACATTTGGAAAACAGTTTATCACCATTGGACTGATGTGAAATTTGGCAGCTTCATACTGATACAGCTTTCTTTCCTGAGAGTTGAATCTGTTTGCATTTATCTGTTCCTAGTTTCTCTTCTTTTAAGAGAAGTAACTGCTGGGGGGTGATTACATCATATCTTTGAGCTATAGACCTACGCTTAGTGTCATAAATGGCATTGTTATTTACCAAATACTATTTTTATTTAATAATATACCCTTCCAAGCTGTAGAATATTGAAGGTGCTTAAGGAGGTAAAGAATTTTTATGATTCTGTGATTTTTTTCTTCTTATCAGGATCATCTAAAGTTAAAGAAGATACAACATTTGCTCATGCACTTACTTCATCTGCCCCTGCAACAAAAAAGAAAATGTTGAAAAAGGGTCAGTAAGTCTAGTTTTCCACTCCCCCCCCAACTTTGTTTTGTTCTAGTAAAGGAGCAGAGTAATTTATGATTGATTTAAAGCTTAACTTGGATGAGTTTAAATAAAGACCTAAATTTTAGTATGATTATGATTTGCTTTTCATTTAAGAATATCAATGAGGTTTATTATAATTTTTATTTTGTTCATAGAAAAACAACATTGCTTTATGAATGTGATGGAAAAAGAATTAAGGTTAGATATCTGAGAGAATTGTATCTCTGTGCCTTGGTTTCCATATACAGCACAAAATCTTATTTCTATGGCCTATTGAGCAGTCATGGGAATGCAATGAATAAAAGATTTTTGATGTTAAATGATACAAGAAGATAAAAAAGTATGATGACATAAAAGTAGACTTGCATGTAGTCTGTTTAAAAATGGTATAGTTTACCCAGAGAGGCTAGGTAACAAGAAGGGCCTAAGGGGGGCACTTGGATCTCCCAGGGAAGGGGAAATGGAGGAGATCTCCTGGTTGGTCTAGGGGATAGGTGGGCATGGGAATTTGAGGGATCGGGTTGGGAGGTGAGCAAAGGGGAGAATTTTGAGAAAGATGACTGGAAATGGAGGCTTTATGGAGTCCAGTAGAAGCTTGAAGCAAAAGAAAATTCCATGAGTCTACAAGAATGGCCCCAGCTAAGACTCCTGGCAGCAGTGGGTGCATAGCCTGAATGGGCTATCACCTGTGACAACCCAGGTTATCATCAGAGAGTCTTCATCTAGTGGCTGAATGAGGCAGATTCATAGACATGAGTCAAACATTGGGCAGAATTTGGGGAGTCCTGCTGAGGAGAGGGAAGAGGGATTGTATGAGTCATGGGGGAATCAGGGACATCAGAAAACCCCAGAAACAGCTAGTCTGGCTGATGGGAACTCACAGAATCTGAATAAACAACTAGGGGGCCTGCATGGGACCAACACAGGCCCTCTGCATATATTTGACAGTTTTTAGCTTGGTTTGTTTGTTTGTTGGACCCCTGTCTATGGGAGCAGAGCTGTCACTGGTGCTCAGGCTGGCTCTTGGGAACCTATTCTTTATGCGGAATTGCCTTGCCCAGCCTGAGTACAAGGGGAGCTGCTTGTTCTTAGGGCAGCTTGATATGCAGTGTTCTGCTGATGCTCAGGGGAGGCCTGCTCCTTTCTAAGAGAATATAGAGGAGGGGTAGATCAAGAGGGGAGGCGTGACAGAAAGAAAGTGGGGGGGGGAGGAAGTGAGAGGAGAGTGAGGGGAGGGTATGGTCTGGATGTAAAATAAATTAATTAATAAAAAAGGTATGTTTTGAACCTGGATGGCTTAGGGGTTAAGAATACATACTGCTTTTTTAGAGGGCCCAAATTCAGTTCCCAGCACCTATGTTGGATAGCTCACAAAGAGCTTTTAACCCCAGCTCCACAGGATACAGCTACTTCTTTCTGAACTCTTCAGGCACACACACACATACACATAAACACACACACACACATACTTACACATATCATATGCACACATATAATGAAACCTAAATCTAGAAAAAATTAGTGAGAGAAAAATCCATCCTGAAAGTAGGCAGTTCCATTCCAAGGGCTGGTTCTGGACTTAATAAGGAGAAAGGGAGCTGATTTGTTTTTCTATACTTCCTGACTTTGGATGTAGCCGCCTCATGCTTCTACTGTCATGACTTCCCCTCCATAATGGGCAATATATTCTCAATTTTAAGGCCCAAATAATCCCTTTATTTGCTTTTGTAAGGTATTTTGTTACAAAAACTAAGAGAAAATTGGTACTGAGGAATAGTGTTATTGCTGTGCTAACCCTGACTGGTTTGTAAGCATTTAGCACTGGTTTATAGAATCAATGTGGAAGATTTTGAAGCTATAGGCTATAGACACACTTTAGACAAGAGACTAATGGGCCATTTTGGTAGGCATTTGGAAGATCAGAATTCTAAGAGACCTGAGAATAGTAGGGAATTGGCCTATCAGCTTTCAAAGGACTCTCTTGTGAACTGGGCTAGCGGCTTTTTGTGTTTTATTCCGGTAAAGAACCTGACTTCATTCAGTCTGTGACATAACCGTTTGGATGTGGCTGACTTAAAAAGCATTGATTGACTGATTGTTTGGCACAGTAATTTTAAGAAAGGATAACATTTAGGCTGTGTGATGGCTACTGCTCACTGCTCTTACACAGGTTGACAGAGAAAACTGCAAGAGGTGCAGAAAGGTAAGACAAACGTGCAGCTTGTTAAGGAAGGAGTAAGAATTTATAGTTAAGGACAGCAGAGATATGGAGAGAGGGACTATAATTGTTACAGAGATTAACAGCATTGAAGAAGAACTTTGCAGCTGTACTGGGATTCGAGAAGTACACAAAGGGCAAGACCTTCAATTTGTAACAGGGCAGGTGAATTTAAAAGAAGAGAGCCAAGACACAATGCCACTGAAGGTGCTCTCTGTTCCACAGTTGCAACCCAGAGTAGTGTTTGCTCAGGGTCAGCCTTAAAAGTACACAGAAGTGGTTGCAGCTTTGGTTCAAGGGATCAAGCTACATTTTGAGCTGACTACATAACTTGGAAGTGTTGTCCAAATGATACTGATTTTGTAGGCATGAAAGATGCATAAAGAAAGGTTCATGGAGGCATGGCAAGGTTTTAAAAAGCTGCTGAGGCTGGAAAGTGTGTGGAAGGGTCAGACATCTGGGAGGGAGGTGTGGGAGGCCTGTCTGGCCTTGGGTAGAGTGGAAGTCCAAGATGTTGGAGGTACTATAACCTTAGGATGTTTGTGAGAAAAACTATAGGGGCTCACAGTTAAGAAATTTGCCTGTGTTTCACAAGAACCTTTGAACTATTGAACAGTCCTGGGGCTATCAAAAAGTCTGTGAGGAATTTTAGAGATGAGCATTTAAGTTCAGGGGCCAGGGTACAATGTTATGACTTAAAGTGATGTGCTTGTATGTTAAGTTGACAGGAGATGAAATTGTGATAATTAATCTTCTTTGTCAGTTTGCTTGGGGTTAGAATCACCATAGAAATACCCCTGGTTGTGTCTATGAGGGTGTTTCTGGGAAAGTTTAACTGAAGAGGGACAACTGATTCAATTGTCCTGTTACAGTCCTCTGATTTTTCCAGACAAATAATTACTACTTAATTGTTGGTTTATTTATTTATTTGTTTGTTTGTTTATTCATTTTTTGTGACAGGGTTTCTCTGTGTAGCTTTGGATGCCCTGGAACTTCCTCTGTAGACCAGGCTGCCCTCAAATTCACAGAGATCTGCCTGCCGCCCCTCCCCGCCCAGTGCCTATTTTCTGTTCTTCTGGATTTCTGTCTTCATAGATGATGATTGTTAGGACCGTATTGAGATGTATATCTCAGTATTTAAGAAAACAGGTAAAGTCTACCAACACCTTGTTCTTTTAGGAGCATCTGTGATGGAGGGCTTAAAGAAATGTGACACTGGAGAGAGGTCAAGAGCAACATTGATCATCTGTCCACTTTCTGTGCTGAGCAATTGGATTGTAAGTCTAATGCCTGTCTGCTTAAAGTGGGATATCATATTTGTCTGTAAGAAAGGATTGTTAGGAATACATGTGACCTTCATTTCACTTTATATCTGTTAAGTGAATTATATTTGATAAACTGAGTGCTTTTTCTTTGAAGGCTTGTATGATTAACTTACTAACTGCTAATGTAAACTTTGAATTGCAGTTCTGTTCCTTCCATTCTTGTTCCCTCTAAGAGGGACATGTTTATAATTTAACACTCTTATTATATTTAAAAATTGAATTTGGGAATTGTGAGAATTTCACTAATAGTAGCCTGTAATATAAAGCAATGCATAGCATCATATGTGTTCCTGTCTGCTTGGTTTGGTCTGAATTTCTTTTCATAGATTTTTCTCATTTAATCCTCACCATTTTCAGTTTGCAGGTGACCAAATTGAGAGGCTAAATAACTTGACTAAGACCATCTAGTCAAGTACACCAGAGAGCTCAATGTGGAAAACATTTTGACCCCAGAGTTTCTTGTCTTAAGGCTACCAACCTGAAAAGCATGTTTTTCCTCCCTGCAGATTGTTTTCCTTTTTAAGCACATTTCATTGGAATAGGATCTCTGTATGTTACTTGTAAGAAGCATCCTGTTTTTATGTCCTTGCTTCATTTTATAATGAAATAAGATTATTTTGGAAGCATTTGAACGTAACTATCACTGAGTATGAGCTTTCATTCTTGCTTTCTTCCAGGGTATCTGTCTCCTGTTCTCTCCTGTCTCAGGAAGAGGAAGTCCTGCTCTTCATAAGACAATTGCTTTAATTTGTCTTATTCCATTTTCCCCACTTCGTTTCTCTATTCTTTTCCACTATCTCTTGGTTATTCACTCTAGGTTTTTCATGAAAATATTCAGGTCTTCATTATATACTTCCTTTTGATTATGTCTCACCTCGAAATTATTGCATTTCTGCTTTCCTTCCTGTTATAGATAAGTTCTTGGTGGTTGATGTCTTCTTTATGCTCTTACTCACTGCATTGGCTTCTGCTTCCAGTTGTCAGAATTGCATTGGGAGATCCCAGGTGACTCATCATACCCACTCTTCTTTTTGATATTATATTTCTCTTTTCTTCTTGATATATATTTTTTTCTTGACTACTTCTTAGTCATTGACTTAATGCATTTCTTCTTCACATTATATTCTGTTCCCCTCTACAGCATGGCATCATTTTGTTTTGGCTTATTTATTTTAAAATAAATTATTTCTTCTCTTGACTTACTGATGTGGGATTCCTCTCTGTATGCTGTGAATACCACTGGTTAATAAAGAAACTGGCTTGGCCTGGTGGGATAGAGTAGAGCTAGTCGGGGATAACTAAACTGCATGCTGGGAGAAAGAAGGTGGAGTTGGAGAAGCTATGGAGCCACCACCAGAGACAGATATGCTGAAACCTTACCGGTAGGCCACGAGCCTCATGGTAAAATATAAAATAATGGAGATGGGTTAATTCTAGATGTAAGAGCTAGCTAGCTAGCAATACACTTAAGTAATTGATCAAGCAGTGACTTAATTAATACAGTTTCTGTGTGGTTATTTTGGGAGTCTGAGCAGCCGGGAAACAAACAACTTATGTATCATTTTTCTCTTGAGGCATATGGGTTGTGGTATTTTTCGCCCTCTCTATTATTGTTCCAGTAAAACTATGGTCTTTTTTTAGATGTGTGGTTTGCCTTGGCAAGAGCTATAAGTGCATGCTTAAATGGCAGGTTCAAGGTGAAACTCAGAAATACTGATAGAGATTCATAGTTTCTAAAGGCTTGGTATCTGCAGATGTATTTTTAAAATGGTCAGCTAAGGGGCATAGATCTTTGGTAGACTGCTTGCCCAGCATGGCCAGTACATGCAAAATGAGATGAAAATAGATTACTAGATAAATATAAAATTGGTAATCATATTTCATACTTAAAAATCTTAAGTTTAAGTAATGTAAACTTAGAAAGGAAACCCTGGCAAGTAAAACTATGCAAAAATGTAAAAGAATAATGGACATTTATTATTATATATTATAATAATCATATAGAACAGTGGTTCTCAACCTTCTTAATGCTGTGACTTTTAAATCTAGTTCCTCATGTTGTGGTGACCTTCAATCACAAAATTATTTTTGCTGCTACTTCATAAGTGTAATTTTGATATTGTTATGAATCATAATATAAATATTTTCCAATGGTCTTAAGTGACCCCTGCGACAGGGTCATTCAATTCCCAAAGGGGTCGTAACCCCCAAGTTGAGCACGTTCTTTCATTCTAAGCTTTATTCCTTTCATAAACACATACTGTTCCATTTCATGGCCACCCATTCATTTCAGATTTTTTAATGAAGAATTCATCCTCAAACTGAATTTCTTCTCTACCAGGTTACAAAAAATATTCACTGTGTTTTTATCTTTATTTCAGATTCTCCCTAACTTTGCATATTTTGGATTTTCTATTTTATGTGTATTTTTCTAGTTTATTTAATCTGTCTTTGAGTCTTATTTCCTATGGAAACTCCCTTTGGGGAAACCTTTGACCCCATTGTTGTATGTTCTTGAGCTCCAGTTTTTTTCCCCTCATGCTGGAGATTACTTTGCATTTTTTAAAATGTTATCTGGAGTGACTGTATAGAATGTATTTGTGAATTGCAGGTGAGCACCACATTTCCTTCCTGAGCTCTGCTATTCTCTGTCTTCTGGGTCTCATCCTCTTTGTTCTTCTGACTTTCTGACCATTGTTTTGCTTCTGACTCATATACAGTCGTTCTTAGGAGCTTTACAGTTTTGAGGCAAAGCTGGGTTACATCACTATCTTAAGGAAAAAAATTTATAAAAAAAAGTTGAGATTCTTATTTACTCAGGAAGACCCAAGAATTACCAGAGTACAGTCACCTTTGCTTTATTCTTTTCTTCACTGGAGTACTATAACCTTAACTTAGAAAAAGCATAGTGTGGTTCTTTATTGTTGGC
This sequence comes from Ondatra zibethicus, assembly GCA_004026605.1. Classification (NCBI taxonomy): domain Eukaryota; kingdom Metazoa; phylum Chordata; class Mammalia; order Rodentia; family Cricetidae; genus Ondatra; species Ondatra zibethicus. The sequence goes on from PVIU01005984.1 coordinate 10,407, forward strand.
AGGCTCAATCCCCAAGCACTTTGTTTTCTTAACGTATGCGTTCTCTTTAAAGATACTTAAAGACATCTTCCTAGGTACATGTGTTATCTAACTGTAACTTTAAAATGCATGCACACATCTCTTACTTGCACCTGTACGCCAATGTTTATGTTCTGTGCTATACTCTCCGTAGTCTATAGTAGTGGTTTTCAACCTGTGGATTGAGACCCCTTTGGCAAACCTCTCTCTCTAAAAACATTTATACTATGATTCAGAGTAGCAACAAAGTAATTTCATGATTGGGGGTCATCATAACACGAGGAAGTGTGTTAAAAGGCCACAGCATTAGTAAGGCTTCGAACCACTGGTCTATAGTGACCAAATATCACAAATAATTTTCTTTCTCACTTCTTTTCTCTTTGAGCAAATTTTTCTATACTTTTATCACTCAGTTCTTCTAGGCAGTCATCTGAAGTATAAGGACAACACTATCTTCTCTCTTTTCCTCATGGCCCATACTTAAGACCTATGTCCCAAGCTTCCTGCCTGTTAACATCTTTCTCTCATACATGTCCTTTCCATTATTTTCAATCTTTTGCTATTCTGGTCTTAGAGCTTCAGTTCTCACCTTTAAGAATTTGCCAGCTTTATCTCCATGGCATCTTCTCTCTAGTCCTGTCTTGTCCTTTCCCTTCCTTCCTCTTTCCCTCCCTCCTGCCCTCCCCGCTTCCTTGCTTCCTTCCTTTCTTTCTTTTCTTGCTCAAAATCATGTAAATCTGTTGTTTACAAAGAAAGTTGTTGGACTTTTTAACTTAAGATTAAAGACATGCTAGATATACCTTTAATCCAAGTATTTGAGAGTCACAGGCAGAAGATGATGAGTTTGAGACTAGCCTGGGCTACATAGTAATGAAATGGCTGTATAAACGGACTATATAAATGAAATGCCTGTTCATTGGTAGGAAAGGCTAATTTGTTTTATATGTTTATCAGTTTTATGATTTGACACGATGTGATACTTATTAGTGTAGTTATCATTACACTTTAATTTTAGATTGTAGAAAGACATTCCTACTGGCACAGCTCTTTGATATACATGCTTGTTGTCTGAGGTTTCTGTCCTGCCTACTTCCCGCAGTCGTTAAGTCCCAAAGAAATCACACAGAGGTCTACAATAGTTATAAACTGACTGGCCTAGTAGGTCAGGCTTCTTATTAACTCTTATAACTTCTATTTGCCCATTATTCTTGTCTATGATATCCATGTGGCCTAGTAATTTTTTCGGTGAGGCAGTCACATTTTGCTTGCTCTGTGTCTGGATCATGACTGCAGACTGTGCTTCCCTCTTCCCAGCATTCTCATTGCTCCGCCTCTACTTTCTGCCTGGTTGCCCCACCTATACTGCCTGCCTGGCTACTGGCCAATCAGCATTTTATTAAAAATAATAATATGCTAAACTTGATACCCATCTGCTTCTTATTAAAATATCTGTAATTTTCTTTTAGGACCAATTTGGACAACATATAAAATCAGAAGTGCACTTAAATTTTTATGTTTATTATGGTCCTGACCGTATTAGAGATCCCTCCTTGCTTTCAAAACAGGATATTGTTTTGACTACTTACAATATTTTAACTCATGATTATGGAGTAAGTATGCAAATATATAAAGCTTTAAAATATTTATTATGTTTTAAAAATTGTGTGTGTCTGTGTGATAGTGAATGTTGGTGACTTTGGAGACCCCTGTAGCTGGCATTACAGATATTTCTGAGTCACCTGATGTGGATGCTAGGAACAGAACTGGAGTCTTCTGCAGGAGCAGCAAATGCTCCTAACCACTAAACTGTCTTTCCAGGCCTACCTAGAAAAATTTTAAAGGTTGAATTTAATTGTTCTCTATCATGTTTCTAAATTATTCCAAAATTCATAGTATATACTCTCCCCTTTCTCTGTTTGAAAATTATTAAGAATGTCTATAAGAACATTCTTATACATTGCAAAGAAGAGTTTTACACTTTGAGATACTAATTTGGAAATGTATGTCATTTAGAACATTTTAGGTTAAAATTTTAAATTTGGATTTTATCTAGTGTTTTATCACAATTTATCTGCAAAAGAACATTTTTGTTTTTTTAATGAAAATAAACCTTTTGTTTATAGTTGTCATTAATTAATTAAGTTCTCAACTCTTTTCATGAGCCATGAAAGAAGGTAAGGTTGTGACACTGAAAAATTCCTTACAAGGGATGTTTTTTTCTATCACTGAATCTGGTGCAACATTGTTCTCTGTATTATACATGACTCAGTAGATTTCTTAGCTTGAAGTAGGAGCTAGCTGCTTCTTAGTGGTACTTTGAGAAACATATTTAGTACCTTGTTCTTTGGTGCTCTTAGCTGTAAAATGAATGTAATATTCTAGACTTGTGGGCTTCACTAATTGTCTTTGGAGTACTTAACCGTATTAGGTACCTAATAAGAATTGATAGGAGAGATCAGAACTACTATTATTTAACAAACATCTAAGTAGTATGTTATTTTACTGTGCTCTTTGAAACCTCTATGTAATATGAAACCTTTATTTCAGACTAAAGATGATAGTCCATTACATAGCATTAAATGGCTAAGAGTGATTCTGGATGAAGGACATGCCATACGAAATCCAAATGCTCAACAAACAAAAGCTGTACTTGACTTAGAGGCAGAAAGAAGATGGGTATTGACAGGTAATTATAGCATTCCTTTTTTTCTTTTATATAAATTTTATGTGTCTGTATATTCATATGTATGTGGGCATATATATGTGTGTAAGTGCACATCCAACTGTGTGTGCCTTCCAGTGGAAGCTTGATGGCCGTATCAGGTACCTTTTGGATCATTCTTTACCTATTCATTGAAGCATGGTCTCTTAGTTGAATCCAGAGATCACAATACTACTAGGCTAGCTATCCAGCTAACTTTGGGAATCGTATATTCATCCCAAGCACTGGCATTACAGGGCAAGCTGCTATTCACACACAGAATTTAAGTGGATTCTGTGGATCCAACTCCAGTCCCATCATAGTTGTGTTCAAGCACTTTATCTGCTGAGCTGTCTCGCAGCTCTCATTTTTATTAGTTTTTTAATTGATGCCTAAATATTCATAACCTTAATGTGATAATGATAGCTCATTGTATCATATTCAAATTAGGATAATTATATGTTTCCTTATTTATTTTATAGTAAAAGCATTCAAAATAATTTCTTCTAGCTTTTAGAATATGTATAGTGCATTATTTTTCTATTGTTAATCCTACTACTGTGCAGTGTAACAGCAGAACTTATTTTTTCTGCCATGCTGTACCTTAATAACCATTGAGCAGTCTTTCCCTTTCTTTCTCCTCTACTTTCTTTCTCGGCCTATGGTAACCATTATTTTTTTTCAGTCTCTAAGAGGTTAATTTCAGGTTTTTTTTTTAAATTACGTGTGTATCTTTAGATTAGAGGTCATGTGTAGATTAGATGACAACCTTGGTTGTTAGTCTTCACCTGTCTCTTTGCTTGAAATAGAGTTTACAGCATGTGCCAGGTTTGCTGGTCTGTGAGCATCCAGAAATTCTCCTGTCTCTGCCTCTCACCTTGTTGTTGGATCTCTGAGTTCACAAATGCACACTGCTGTGTCTACCTTTATATGGTTCCTGGGCATTTGAATGAATTAAAAATATGTCAGATTAAAAAATTGACATCCAAACTTTGCTACTGTTTTTATACACCAGTGATGACCATAGTTTAGCAAATAGTGCTACTAAAGATTATTTGCTGTTGCTCAAGTATAATCTTAGTTGTCAACAATTTCCTGAAATGCGTTGCTTTACTGTGTCAGATTTTTCTGGTACTATTTTGATGGTCAAATTAATGATTTACATAAAGAGACAGACAAAAATCTATCAGTAGTAAACCTTTGAATCATGGATAATCTCCCTTTCTTGGTCCTCTCTTAGCTATTCCTATAATGGTCTTAAGTGTGCCTACCCATAGAGGCAATGCATTCTACCATGGCTTCCATTACGACCACTATTTTTTTCTTTGAAAACATAGAAATGAGGAAATGGAGGGTGCATTGTAGAAATGAGTGCTGTTAATCAGCAGAGTGGTCTCCTCAGTGGAGGAAATAAATACCTGTTTTCCACCAAGATGGTTGGGAGTGGATGCTGTAAATAACCTGGTGATCTTTGCTATCTGTAGAGCCAGACCTCACCTAAATCCCTCAGAATGTTTATTCTAGACTCTCCCTCCCTAGCCCTTTCTATTTAGCTTTGTTTCTTAGTCAATAAGAACTATCCTTACTAGAGATGTCACATGTGGTTTGTAGCCTGCTGACCTCCATCTCTGTCAGAGACCATACCAGATTCTAGGTCCTAAAGCTATAGAACCCATCTTCATGGTCACATGTATTTTGTAAAAGAGTTTCAATATAGTCACTCTTTAAGTTTCATTGTGCATGTGGGGGTGCGATGGTTGTTACCAGGAAACTGTTTTCCAAAATTATACTGTATTTAAATTTGTCTGAAATAAACCACCTGGTATCAGACTCCATAAGTTTTAACCCAACACTGGCTAAGTCTTACTGACCCAAGTTTCATTCTTACCTTACCCTGGTTGTTTTCCTGCTGGCCATGGTGCTTGCAGGGACCCACATACACCAACACCAAATTATCTGAAAAAGAAATCAAGAAACATTTCCCATGTGATGAGCTGAATTAGTGTGTGCCTTGTACGGTGGCCAATTTCAACTATTGTTTGTCTCATTGGGCCAGCTGAATATTCTGCCTAAAGAGCTATAACTCAGTGGTAGAGTTCTTACTTAGCATGTGTGATCCCTAGCACCACAAAATCAATTTAATTTTTAAGAGTTATAATGTTTTCCTGTTTTGCTTCTTTTTTTTAGGTACTCCTATCCAAAATTCTTTAAATGACTTGTGGTCTCTACTGTCCTTTTTAAAACTTAAACCATTTATTGATAGAGAATGGTGGCATAGAACAATACAACGTCCTGTTACAACAGGAGATGAGGGAGGACTTAGGTAAGTAAGTTTATGACAGCTACAGTAAGTTTATGACAGCTACAGTTAGTGCAAACAATTGCCACTTACATTGCCATTTTCATTTAACTTTAACTTTAGTCTTCAAAACACATGAATATCAGTGTCACTGCCTCTTAAAACCTAGTAACTTGTGTCTGGAGATACAAGATTTCTATTTTGTGCACTTTTTCCCTATTAGCAAAACTGAAAGGAAAGGCTGACCTTTATATTGTCATTATTTGTGACTGTTACTCCAAAGCCATCACAAAAACATTTAACAGTGATAGAAAGAGTTATATCCTTTGATGGTTCACTATGCATTATATTTTGATAACTTACAGCACTTTTTTAGAAGTATTTGGTTTGGTATATAGTATACAGTGATCTCAAGATTTAATGAACATTGCATATGGTTGATTTGAGTAGGTACAGATAAAGGCAGAGAAAGGAACGGAAACACTAATGGGTATTTTCCCACATTTTTGGCTGCCCTGGTCCTAGAGCAGTGATCATCTAAATAGGATCTGGTATTCAATGGTGGGTCATAGTGTCAGCATAAAGGTGGCAGTCAGCATGGAAAAAGAAATAGAGACATAGTAGAGAATTACGAAAAATACCAGAGTACATTCTCCAAGTAAAGATATATGATGTATATGTATTGAGTATTTATTTCTGTTGTGGGAAGATACCATCAAAATGTTTCTGATTCTGAGTTAAAGTGAAAAAGATTCAAAATTGAAACTGTTATCTTAGGTGTCAAAACTGGTCACACAATTCCTGAGAACTATTTATGCTCTACTTAGTCTCAGTTAAAAATTGTGTATTTTATTATTATGGGAAATATTCTAACTGGTCTTGTTTTTAAAATTTTGACACTGAAGAAAAAGTAGCAAGGTTACAGAGCCAAGAAAGGCATTTTTCCCTCTTCTGAGTTTGCATACTTTTATTTTTCAGTTATTCATTAACTTATGAAAACTTCATTTGGATTTCATTTTATACCTTTACTTTTTATATTACATTAGATGGGATTTTTTTTTTAACTCATAAGAACAGGATTACTTTGGATAATGGAAGATAGGATCTTACTCCTGTCTGCACTCTATTTAATAAAGTACCTTAGACTTAATAGCAGCTACTTAGTAAGAATGCAAATATTGTACATTAAGTGATGTAATTGATAAGAAAGTAGTCGGGGAATAAGTGTCAGTGATGACAACAAAACCAGAAAAGCTTTGGGAGAGTGAGCACATATGCAGGATGATTAGTGCTGTGCTGCACAATTTCAGTACTTTTTTTGTAATAATTTTTTATTTATAAAATATTCTTGTGACTAAAAGCCTAAATAAAGGATAAACATTTAATTTATTAAAATTATAAATCAATAAATTTTTGTTTTCTGTTATTTTTTGCTTAGCTGATTTAGAAATAGTTATATACTTACTTTTTTTACTTTGACTAGACGTTTACGGTCCTTAGTTAAAAGTATCACACTTCGAAGGACAAAGACAAGCAAAATTAAGGGGAAACCTGTTTTGGAATTACCAGAAAGGAAAGTATTTATTCAGCATGTTTCACTCTCAGAAGAGGAGAGAAAGATTTATCAGTCTGTTAAAAATGAAGGCAAAGCTATCATTGGAAGGTATGGAAACAGATTGCTATGTTAAACTTTTGTTATTTTTTCTTTCTTAGCTTCTTATTAGCTGAATTAGAGGTTTTTAGACATTTTAGCTATAAAGTCTAAAATGTATTGAAAACTGTTTTCCTCCTGTGACTTATGTTTCAAATTTTTCATTTAAAAAATAGTTGAAATGCATGAAACAATAGTATAATTCATCATGTAATTAATTTCTTGGGCTTGCAAAAAGTTAAAGCTTATATTGATTTCTGTCAATGATGAAGAGCTTGCTTACTTCCATTTCTGAGTGTCGTGGGAGTAGACACACACAGTGAGCTTCCAACTCAGTTGCATACCTGTTTTCTGTTTGACATAGTCCTGAACCACATCTTACTTTGGGAGGTTTTGTTTGTTTGTTTTATTTTGTTTTGCTTTTTTGTTTTTATTTTTTTGTTCTGTTTTTGTTTCTCTCTCTCTCTCCCTATCTCTATCAACTTTTCAGTGTAGTCTTCCCTTACTGGTCTATGAAAACAACTTTAGTACTTCCTGATTTCTTCCCTCTGCCTCCCTCACCCCCAATAAAACTTAATATTTTAAATTGCCTGCTTTATTTTATTGAAAATATAAACTCATTTTAATCTATTTGTATCCCAGTATTTCTGTATGTTAGGTACTTTTGCTTGAAATAGTTTGAGAAGAAATTTGACTTAGAACTGCTAAGATTTGGAACTTGGAAATCTCCTTAATTTTTTTTTCTTTAGCTTTCTTATTAAATCTGCTTTGTGCCTACCTCATTAAAGTGCCTCTGTTATGAAGAGTCCCCAGTTTACAGTCCTCTTTTGTCTTTGTCTAATTCTGATCTCTGTGGGCAGTTGACAGCAGAGAATGATTTTGTTTGAACTAGAATTACTCACCCGTTTCCTAGTTCTGTTTGCCATCATTTCCTACTCTTAGATTTCTACACCTTGTTGTAAGTCACACTGACATATTACCCATGTCTGTAATACTACAGAAAATACCATCCTACTCTAAGAAAACCTCACTTTTTCAAAGATGGCTGCAAATTCAAATTGTTTACTTCAACTTCTTACCATCTTACTCTGTAGATACCCTCGCCTCACAGTGCACTGGTTACATTCTTTAGTTTCTTCTCAAAGATTTGGGATCAGCATTATGATGACAAATCAATACTGAAAATTGGTGCCTATAAATCAGATTGTTGCTTTGATAAACCTGGCCAAGTGGTTTGTAAACCTTTGGAATTTGTGAAAGGAATGTTAAAGAATTTGAAACATTGGGCTAGAAAAGCTAGACTTGTTCTAAGCAGAGTGTAATGAGTGAGCCATTCTGGTGGGAATTTGAATAAGAATGCTGAGAGAAATGTGAACAGTGGATGCTCAGCTGATGGAATTTCAGGAAGGAGTAAGCACTATATTGGTCATTTGGTGTGCTATTCTTTTCTGTTGCAGCAGTAAAATCTAGTAACAAAAGCAATTTAACAGAAAGGATTAGTTTGGCTTACAGTTCCAAGTTACTGTCTACCACTACAGGGGAAGTCACAGTGGCAGCAACTCTGGGCAACTTGTCACATTGCATCTGCATACGTAACAAATGTTTGCACTCCATTTTTTTTTTCTTTTTTAAATGCACTTCAGGATTCCAGCCTATGGATTAGTGTTTACTCACACTGAGCTTATCTTCCACACACTTTAACCTAATCAATATAATCTCCCATACACATACCCCCCCTATAAGCCCAGATGAATCCTAGGTACTTGGCAGGGAGATGTGGGATTTAGTGTTTGCCCTGCTGGGTTTTGCTCTTTGGTCTAGTTTTTCCTTTCTATGCTACATTCCTCCCTTGGTAATGTGACTCTTTAGTCTGTGCCATTATATGTTTGAAATATGTAACTCTTATTTTTTTTTCATATTATAGAGGCTCATGGTTAAATTATTGCTTGGGATTGAGAAGAGACTGTGTACTTAAACTTTCAAAGTGTTAGAACTGCTAATACTATGGAGACTTTTGAAGTTGGACTGAATTCATTTTTTTTCAAGATGTAGCTTTAATAAAACTACTTTTTAAATTTGTTTTATTATAATGTAATTTGATCATTTCCCCTTCCTTTTCCTCCCTCCAAAGTGTCAAGATAATCCTCCTTGCTATTTCTAGTTTTTTTTAATTAATTGTGTCTGTTGTTTTTTTTTTTTTTTAAAAAACAGTCTTTTCTTACTTTACATAACAATCCCAGTTTCTACTTCCTCCCTTCTTCCTGTTCCCTTCACCTTCTCCCCACCCTTCGCCCATCCACTCAGATAGGGTAAAGCTTCCCATGGGGAGTGAACAAAGTCTAGCATATCACTTTGAGACAGGACCAAGGCCCTCCCCACTATATTTAGACTGAGCAAGGTAGCCCTCCAAAAAGAATGGGCTACAAAAAGCCAGTTCATGCACTAGGGATAAATCCTGGTCCCAGCCATGCCACTGTCACCCACATTCAGAAGGCCTAGTTTGGTCCTATGCTGTTTCCTCCTCTGTGAGTCCAGAGTCAGTGAGCTCCCATTAGTAAATGGTTTCATAGGGTAGTCCCATCATGCTCTTGACCCCTTTGCTCATATTATCGCTCCTCCATCTCTTTGACTAGATTTTGGGAGCACAGCCCCAGATGTCTGTATCTACTTCTGTTGGTTGCTGGATGAAGGTTCTATGATGATAATTAAGATAGTTATCAATTTGATTACAGTGGAAGGCCAGTTCAGGCACCCTCTCTACTATTGCTTAGGGTCTTAGCTGGGGTCATCCTTGTGGGTTCCCAGGAATTTCTCTAGTGCCAAGTTTTTTGTTAACCCCATAATGGCTCACTCAAGATATCTCTTTCCTTCCTCTATCTCTCTGTCCTTTCCTCATCTTGACCATCCCTTTCCCTCATGTTCTCCTCCCCCTACCCTTTTCTTCTCCTGCTGCCCTTCCACCCTCCTTTTCCCCCCACCCCCACACTCCCAATTTTCTCAGGAGATCTTACCTATTTCCTCTTCCCAGGGGATCCATGTATGTTTCTCTTAGGGTTCTCCTTGTTACCCAGCTTCTCTGGGGCTGTGACTGTAGGCTGCTTATCCTTTGCTTTACATCTAATACCCACGTATGAGTGAGTACATACCATGTTTATCTTTCTGGGTCTGTATTACCTCACTCAGGGTGTTTTTTTTTTCTAGTTCCATCCATTTGCATGCAGATTTCAAGACATTTTTTTTTACCATTGAGTAGTATTTCATCGTGTAACTGTCACATTTTCTTTTTCCATTCTTCAGTTGAAGGCATCTAGGTTGCTTTCAGGTTCTGGCTATTACAAATAATGCTGCTGTGAACATAGTTGAACAAATGTCCTTGTAGTATGATTGAGCGTCCTTTGGTTATATGCCCAAGTGTGGTATTGCTGGGTCTTGAGGTAGGTTGATTCCCAATTTTCTGAGAAATCACCATATTGATTTCCAAAGTGGCTGTACAATTTTGCACTTCTACCAGCGATGGAGGAGTGTTCCCCTTACTCTGCATCCTCTCCATCATAAGATATCATCTGTGGTTTTGAACTTAGTCATTCTGACTGGTGTAAGGTGGTATCTCAGAATTGTTTTGATTTGCATTTCCCTGATGGCTAAGTATGTTGAGTAGTTCCTTAAATGTCTTTCAGCCATTTGAGATTCTTCTGTTGCAAATTCTCTGTTTAGAGCTATACCCCATTATTTAGTTGGATTATTTGGAATTTTGCTAATTTCTTGACTTCTTTATATATTTTGGAGATCAGTCCTCTGTCTGATGTAGGGTTGGTAAAGATCTTTTCCCATTCAGTAGGCTGCCATTTTGTCTTATTGGCTGTGTCCTTTGTTTTACAGTGGTTTCTCAGTTTCAGAAGGTACCATTTATTTATTGTTGCTTTCAGTGTCTGTGCTACTGGTATTATATGTAGGAAGTGGTCTCCTGTGCCCATGTTTTCAAGTCTACTTCTCATTTTCTTTTCTATGAGGTTCAGTGTAACTGGATTTATCTTGAGGTCTTTGATCCATTTGTACTTGAGTTTTGTGCGTAAGGATAGATATGGATCTATTTGCATTATCTTCCTGTTGCCAGTTATGCCAGCACCATTTGTTGAGGATGCTTTCTTTTTTCCATTGTATAATTTTATAATTTCCATTGTATAATCTTTGTCAAAAATGAGGTATTCATTGGTGATTGGCTTAATATCATGGTCTTCGATTTGATTCCATTGGTCCATCTGTCTTGTTTTTATGCCAATTACCAAGATGTTTTCATTACTGTAATTCTATAATAGAGCTTGATGTCAGGAATGGTCTTGCCTCCAGAAGCTACTTTATTGTACAGAAATGTTTTGGCTATCCTGGATTTTTTGCTTTTTGTATATGAAGTTGAATATTGCTCTTTCAAGGTCTGTGAGGAATTGTGCTGAGGATTTTGATAGAGATTTCATTGAATCTGTAGATGGCTTTTGGTAGGATTGCCATTTTCATTATGTTGATCCTACCTATACAAGAGCATGGAAAATCTTTCCATTTTCTGGTATCTTCTTCAGTTTCCTTCTTCAAAGACTTAAAGTTCTGGTCAAACAGTTCTCTCACATCTTGGGTTGGTGTTACCCCAAGATATTTTATGTTATTTGTGGCTAATGTAAATGGTAATGTTTCTCTGATTTCTTTCTTGGCCCTTTTATCTATTGTATGTAGGAGGGCTCTGATTTATTTTTTTATTTATTTCAGTTGATTTTGTATCCTGCCACATTACTGAAAGTGTTTATCAGTAGTAGAAGTTCCCTCACGGAATTTTTGGGGTCGTTTATGTATACTATCATATCATCTGCAAATAGTGAGAGTTCGACTTCTTCCTTTCCATTTTGTATCCCCTTGATCTCCTTTTGTTGGTCTTATTGCTCAGCTAGAAGATATTGAGAAAGTGAACAGCCTTGTCTTGTTCCTGAGTTTAGTAGAATTGCTTGAGTTTCTATCCATTTAATTTGATGTTGGCTGTCAGCTTGTTGCATATTGCTTTTATAATGTTTAGATACATTCCTTTTATCCCTGGTCTCTCCAAGACCTTTATCATGAAGGGACATTGGATTTTGTCTAAAGCTTTTTCGGCATCTAATGATCTTTTTTTTTTTTTCTTTCAGTTTGTTTATATGGTGGATTACATTGATAGAGTTTTACATGTTGAACCTTCCCTGCATTTCTGGTATGAAGCCTACTTGATCATGGGAGATGATTTTTTTTTTTTGATGTGTTCTTGGAATCAGTTTGCCAGCATTTTATTGAGTATTTTTACATCAACAGTTATGAGGGAAATAGTCTGTAATTCTCTTTCTTAGTTGAGTCTTTGTGTGGTTTGGGTTTCAGGGTAACTATAGCCTCATAAAAAGAGTTTGGCAATGTTCCTTCTGTTTCTATTGTGTGGAACAATTTGAGGAATATATGTATTAGCTCTTCTTTGAAGTTCTGGTAGAATTCTGCACTGAAACCATAGGGCCCTGGACTTTTTTTGGTTGGGAGACATTTGATGAATGCTTCTATTTCTTTAGGGCTAATAGGTCTATTTAAATTTCTCATCTGTTCTTTAGTTAATTTTGTTATGTGGTAACTATGCAGAAAATCATACATTTCTTTTAAATTTTCCAATTTTGTTTAGTACATGTTTTTGAAGTATGGCCTAATGATTCTCTGTATTTCCTCAGTGTCTGTTGTTATGTCCCCCTTTTCATTTCTGATTTTGTTAATTTGCCTTTTGATTAGTTTGGATAAGAGTTTGTATATCTGGTTGATTATACTTAAAGATCTAGCTCCTTTTTAATAGTTTCTTTGTAATGTGTTCTTTGTTTCTATTTATTGATTTCACCCCACAATTTGATTATTTCCCGTTATCTACTCCTCCTGGGTGAGTCTGCATCTTTTTGTTCTAGAGCTGTCAGGTGTGCTGTTATGTTGTTAGTGTGAGATTTCCCCAATTTTTTTATGTAGGCACTTAGTGCTATGAACTTTCCTCTTAGTACTGCTTTCATAGTGTCCCATAGGTTTGGGTATGGTGTTCCTTCATTTTCATTGAATTCTAAGAAGTCTTTAATTTCTTTCTTTATTTCTTTCTTGACCCAAGGGTGGTTCAGTAAAGCACTGCTTAATTTCCATGATTTCTTAAATCAGTGTTTTTGTTGACTTCTAACTTTAAACCACGGTGATCTGATGAAATACAGGATGTTACTCTAATTTTTTTGTATCTATTGACGCTTGCTTTGTTAACTGAGTATGTGGTCAGTTTTAGAGACGGTTCATGAGATGCTGAGAAGAAGTTATATTATTTTGTGTTTGGGTAAAATGTTCTATAGTTAAGTCCATTTGAGTCATGCCATCTGTTCTCTTATTTCTCTGTTAAGTTTCTTTCTGGCAGTCCTGTCCAGTGGTGAGAGTGGGGTGTGGAAGTCTTCTAATATTAGTGTGTGGGGTTTGATGTGTGATTTAAGGTTTAGTAATGTTTCTTTTACAAATGTGGGTGCTCCTGTATTTGGGAGATAGATGTTCAGTATTGAGATTTATCCTGTGATGAGTATGACGTTCCTTTTCTATCTCTTTTGATTGATTTTAGTTTCAAGTCTATTTTGATAGATATTAGGATAGCTACATCATCTTGTTTCTTAGGTCCATTTGATAGGATAATTTTTTTTTCTAACCTTTTACTCTGAGGTAAGTCTGTCTTTGAGGTTGAGGTGTGTTTCTTAAATGCAGCAAAAGGATGGAACAGAGCAGTATCAAGATAAACAAGAGGCAAACAAGAATACTGGAAAGGGCCAGGACATGATATTCCTATTCTCCAAAGGCATAAAGCTTCTAGAACCTCAGGGTCATTCCTGCAGCTGGACACACAGAGTTCAACATGTGAGGTAGTGGAGTATGTTACATATTTAAATCATTACAAAACACTTGATGTGGTTACGTACTCCTCTTGGAAAGTACAGCAGTTTGACCAGGGCCTTTCTGTTGACTTACTGGAAGATATAGGTAATAGTTTTTCTGTAAAACCTGATAATAGGTTTCTCTACTGATGCAATAAGCCAGATCAAGCCAAATTGAAAAAGTAAAAGAATAGGTTTATTTTGAGCAAAACAACGCCGAAGTGAGCTCTGCAGCCCCCAGAGATTGAGGTGGGAGAAGGCGCAGGAGAAATCACATGACCGAACTAAGGGGGGCGCTTATGTACCCTGTAGAGGAGGCTGATGACATGTCTTCCACAAACCACTGGCAACTTCAGGGGAGGAGCCCCTGCAACAGTCACCATGAATACAGAACTGGGCTTTTTGGCAGTTTTTCTTTTGGGGGGATTTTTCTGAGAGGGTGAGGTTTGGAGAGGGAGGAATGGGGCTTTTGCAGGAGTGAACGGGAAGGAAGTTCAAGTTGAACAATAGCACCATTTAAATCTTTGGATTCTATGTATGTACTCTACCATACACACACCTTTAAAAAGAAAATGTACTTTTTTGTTCTATTTTTTGTGATTTATTTTCTGTGTCTTTTAAGTGTCTTTTATCTACCCTTTATTAGTATTGATTTATTTATGATTCTTCATAACTAATTTTTGTTTTCTCAGTCCCTTTCCTTTCATATGGCTTTGTCAGTAGGTTTAATGTGTCATGATTTGAATAAAAATTGCCCCCATAGGCAATAGTATCACTCCCTTAAAGGGGGAGTGGTACTAGTAGGAGGTGTGGCCTTGTTGGAGTAGGTATGGCATTGCTGGAGGAAGTGTGTCACTGTGGAGGTAGACATTGAGGTCTCAGATGCTCAAGCCAGACCCAGTGTGGCCCTCTCTTCCTTCTGTCTGCTGATCCAGATATAGAACTCTCAGCTTCCTCTCCAACACTATGTCTGCCTGCATGCCACCATGCTCTCTGCCATGACAATGGACTAAACCTCTGAACTGTAAGTCAGCCCCAATTAAATATTTTCCTTTATAAGAGTTGCCCTGATCATAGAGTCTCTTCACAACAATAGAAACCCTAACTAAGACTCTTCCTTTCTCTGGTGGCTTCCTTTTCTTTGTTATAATCAGGTTTGTCTGGGATCTCTGATGTTGACATACTACATCTTGTAAAATCTCTTTATCTTTGCCATGAACTCTTATTGTTTGGTGGGACTTGTTTCATTGATGATCTTAAATCATGGTGTTGCTCACAGTCCTAATTTTTATTTTTTCTATGGTTGTAACTTTTTCCACTGAGGTTTCTTTTACTGCCTTCTTTGTGCTATGCTGGTATTCAGTATTTGATTATCTTGAGTTCTTTCTGGAATAGCTGTTTGTCCAGATTTACATAAAGGTACTAGCTATGTCCTTGGCCATGAAAAAATACCCATTTTTTTTTTGTTCATAAGATTCAGTGTGAATCCTTCTAGGTTTTATTGATGTTTATACAGCAAAGATCAGAAGCATTATAATTGCTTATAAAATTGAGGATTGTGCTACAGCCACCCTTCCTCCGTGTGTGTGTGTGTGTGTGTGTGTGTGTGTGTGTGTGTGTGTGTGTGTGTAAGTGTGTGTGTGTGTGTGTGTGTGTGTATAAATTGGACTAGAAAGTTCAGTCACCATGCATACACCCTATTTCTGTTTTCACATGAGAGGCACTAATTTCTTTCCATTGTGTATATACCTCTTACTTTGAAGAAACAGCTGAGGAATGTAGTCAATGCTTATTGACATTCTCATAGCTGATTTTTTTTTCTTGGTTTCATTAAGATGAGGTGGTTTTGATTCTGTTCTCATTTAGAGGTATTGATGACGTTTGACATTTTCTCCCTAGGTATTTTACTGAAGGTACTGTCCTTGCACACTATGCAGATGTCTTGGGTCTTCTGCTTAGACTGAGGCAGATTTGTTGTCATACTCATCTTCTTACAAATGGCGTGTCTGCGAGTGCTCCCTCTGGTAAGGAAATGTGATTGGTTCATATCATTATATTTGCTAAAGATTTTACTCAGAAGGACAGAGTTTTATATGACTTGAATTTGGTCTGTTACTTTGCTATGCCTTACTTTAATTAAGATTTTTAAAAATTATGTCTTTATTTTATGTGTTTGTTGATGAATATGCATGGGTGTATGGATGCATGTGTGGAGGTCAGAGGACAACTTGCAAGAATCAGCTCTTTCCATACCATGTGGGTCCTGGGCTTGAATTCGTGTTGTCAAGCATGGTGGCAGATGTCTTTACCTGCTCACTCTTCTTTCTGACTCCAAAATGTTTTTATGAATGAAAAGGAAGTGTGATGTCTTTGCAGGATTTCCAGAATATTCAAACTAGTTCTTTCTCATATGTTGCTAGTGTATCAGATACTATTTTATGCTTGTGTGATGTGTATTAAGTAAGATTGCATCTTTTGAATTTTTCTTAGAATTCCAAATATATGACTTGTGTTTTGCAAATGCTAGAATAAAGATTAAAGACAATTAAGCAAAGTTCTTTATTTAAGAGAAACTAGGCCAGACAGTGATGGCACACACCTTTAATCCCAGTACTCGGGAAGCAGAGGCAGGCAGATCTCTGTGAGTTCGAGGCCATCCTGGTCTACAAGAGCTAGTTCCAGGATAGGCTCCAAAGCTACAAGAAAACCCTGTCTTAAAAAAAAAAGAGAAAGAAAGAAAATAAGAGGAACTACTTTAGATACATTACAAAGTTTGTTCTACATGAATTTTTGAGCCTCTTTTTTTCTTCTAGGAAATGATACGCCTGAAGAACTGAGAAAGATGTTAATAAGGAAGATGAAGTTAATTCTGAGCTCTGGTTCAGATGAAGAATGTGCAATTTGCCTGGATTCATTAACATTTCCTGTGATAACACATTGTGCACATGTATTTTGTAAACCTTGTATTTGCCAGGTCATTCAGAATGAGCAGGTTAGTTTTTTGTTCAGTAAGGAGTCAGTGTTTGATAGAGTGATACAACTTACTTTGGTGTAATGAAAACCCAACCTAGTTCAGGGAATGATAATGTGTTCTATATTTGAATTTAATATTGCACCTTTCACAGTTATTTATGTTGTAATAGGTGATATATTTATCATAAATTAAAAGGCATTACTTTTTGGAGGTACTACCTTTTAGTCAGTAAATTTCAGATCCTTGTGTTCAATTAAATACGTTAATAAAATGACACAGTGAATTTAAGTTTTATAGTAGCCATACTTTTTAAAAAGTAAAAAGTAACATGTTTATTTTAATTTAGTCTAATATATTTAAAGTAAACTATTTCTTATATTTTTTCTTAAACTAATTTCAAAATCTGGTGATGACCCTAATCTGGCTTAGCTACATGTCTCAGGGATCTGATTGACACATACAGCTCTTTGCCCTATTGGACAAAGTAGGGCTAGATTCTTGTGAGGACAATGTTTGAAACTGAATAACACCTTAAGCAATCTTTCAGCTAATGCAAATTAAAAATATTTCAAATTGATGTGTACTATGCATGTGGAAAAATGCACAAATTATAGTTTTAAGTTTGTTTAAGAAGTAAACATAGCTGTATAAACTACTACCCGTACTTACTCCTCCCCCAGTCATTTATCTTCATCTCCTAAAGGGTGGTTCTTTAAGTAGATTTTTAATGTGTAAATTCTTGTATCTTTTTGTTTTGCAGTGATATTGAGTATCTAGTTAAGATGTAATCTCATTTTATTAGATCTTGCTTTGAGTGTACTTGTAGTATTTGAGTACTATGGACTTCTCAAGCTATTGTAAGCCTTGTAAACTAGTTTTATAAACTCTTGCAGTGGTTCTCAACCTTTGTAATGCTGCAACCCTTTAATACAGTTCCACATGTTATAGTGACCCCAACCATAACATTATTTCGCTGCTAGTTTATAACTGCAATTTTGGTAATGTTATGAATTGTAATGTAAATATCTGATATGCCAAACATGGTCACGACCCACAGATTGAGAACCACTGCATTAAGGACTTTTTCTTTTGGAGAACTGCATGCGTGTTTACTGTATTATAGTTAAGTTCAAGAAATTATTCATCACGTTTTATTTAGCTGCAAATGATAATCAGTGCTCTGAGCTTCTGCCATTAGTCAGGATTGCACTCTTTTGTTCTGTCCTTTATATAATGTCTCTTACAACATGAAGACATGTTTGTATGTTTGCAGTTCAGGTACAGGTTGATCCCAAGTAGATGTATGTGACAAAAAGCCTGAATAAAATTAACCATAAGGAATGTAGAACTTTCTATACATTACAGAAAATTTAGAAAATTTATATCTATATCCTTATGGCAAGTGTGGTTCATTCTTTGTTCTTTTGTATATAGCCACATGCTAAATGCCCTTTATGCAGAAATAATATACATGGAGATAATTTATTAGAATGTTCTCCAGAAGAATCAGCATGTGACAGTGAGAAAAAGTCCAATATGGAATGGACGTCCAGTTCAAAGGTAAAGTACCCATGTGCAAATATTCTGTTAGTTCATATTTAATGAGGGAATATCATATAATTAAAATAGTTATTCTAATTCTGCTTTAAGCCTGTCATTGCATGTTATTTTGTTGCTACTGACTTGTGTTTATATTTAGTGGTAAACTTAAGTTAGAAAAGAAAGGGATTTGGATTATTATGGTATTTTTTCAGTCTCTATTCTTTTACTTTTGCTTTTTAGTTAAAGTATATAAAAACCCATTCAATGTTGGAATTTATTCAGTGAATGCTGCATTATGTGAACCTGATTAAAATTAGTGTTTGCTAATAATTTTTAAAAACTACAATATTTGGACTTATCTTACCAATTGAGATGGAATCTAATGGATACAATATTTTTTCCAGATCAATGCTCTAATGCATGCTTTGATTGAATTACGGACAGAGAACCCCAACATAAAAAGTTTGGTTGTTTCTCAGTTTGCCACATTCCTGTCTTTAATAGAAACACCACTTAAGTAAGTTTAACAGTGTTTTTTAATTCACATAGGAGGATTTTGCTCATGTGTATTGTTTGATACCAAAAATCAAGGTTTTAATGTTTTACCAGGTTTAGTCATTTCATCTTTTTAAAATGATATTTAATGTAATCACAGAACTTCTCCTGAATATAATCTATTAAGTCCCTAATTAATCAGGAAATAATTATTACTTAGTATTTGACAGATGCCTAGATGCATAGTATTGCTTTATTGAGAAATGAATGAAGGAATGAATGTGTAGTCCCTGGGATGGTGCTTCCTTAGCTTGTGCAAGGCTTGCTTTTGACTGGTCTTTTACCACATTAATTTAATTAGTGAAGAATTTGGTTTAACTAAAATGTGTTAATTATTTAATACTTTTTATAGTATAGTATTACCTATCTGTTCTTTTTTTCCCCCATTAGAGCTTCAGGATTCATGTTTACCCGTTTAGATGGTTCCATGGCTCAAAAGAAAAGAGTTGAATCAATTCAGTGTTTTCAAAATACAGAAGCAGGATCTCCCACTATAATGCTACTGTCCTTAAAAGCAGGTGGAGTTGGCTTGAATCTTTGTGCAGCTTCTCGGGTGTTCTTAATGGATCCAGTAAGTACTTATATAGCCTTTGCAAAATGTTATCCCCCCAGTCCCGTCTCCAAACAAAAATATAAAGAAAGAAAGAAAAAGAAACAAAACCTGTTTGGTAGATGCCTTTGTAGTTACAATTAATTGTGATAAAGGTAACATTATCCTCATTTGCAGTTGAGGAAACTGGTGCACAGAAAAGAAAACAGAATTAAACAATGTACCCAGTATCACACAGTACTCTGTAAGTCAGATTCTGTGTTTTTAAGTACTAGTCTGTGCATTTCTACTCTTCTGAATACATAAAACATGCCTGTTAAAATGCTTTTAAGATTCAGTAAGCAGCAAATTAATAATTTCTCACTTAGTGTTGTATGATAGAGAAATTGGGAATCTGACTATGAATCAGAAATAGTGGCTCCTATTGTGGTACTGCCTCTAACTTGCCTAAACATTAGGTCAAATGCAATATTAAACTTCTCTCTTCTGAGACCTGGGAGTTCCTGGAGGAGACTTAAAATGTATATTTTATACATGTATTTTAGTTGATTCAGGTTCAGCTGTCCAACAACATGTTCTGGGTAAGTTTTGCTAGCTGATAGTGGTTGTATAATTCAAGCTGTAGAGATAAGAGAGCCACAATTTACTCTGCACTTTTCTCACAAAGACAAATAATCTGAGGTTGGATACATGTAGGAGTGTGTTTTTCAGAATGCACAGAATGGGCTCTTTAGATATAAGGACCATCGACTGGTTTTAATTTCTAATTTGCTCAGTATGCTATGTGGGCCAGGCAATCCTGTACAATTTCTATGCATTGATACATTTATGATTTTTTGGCTTGCTTCTTGAAACAGCAGATTTATAAAATGGTAGCCTGTAGACATTTTACTAAGATAAGAATATTAGTTATTCTGGTAAGGCTTCCTAGCTTGCTGCATGCGTCATGACTTTTTGTTTTTTTTAAACTGTTTCCATTTTGAGGATAACCTTCCCAGAGTCATGTTGTACCCACTTCCATGGGTGCAAATCACGGGTAGCAGTGGTGTATATTTCCTTAGTGCTGCGGTCAAATCCAAAGTTAAAATTTATGGTTATTGTTTTAGAAATCTTGTATGTTATGTTATACTAACTAATTCAGGTATAATCCTTTAATCCCAGCACTCGGGAGGCAGATACAGGCAGATCTCTGTGAGTTTGAGACCAGCCTGGTCTACAGAGAGAGTTCCAGGACAGGCTCTAAAGCTACAGAGAAACCCTGTCTCGAAAAACAAAAAACAAAACAAACAAACAAAAAATAAAAACAAAAAACCAAACCAAAACAAAAAAAGTTTATTCTTAGAACAGAGTATAAAATTGTTTTTCTTAAGTTGGCCACTGAATTTATGGTTTAAAAAAATGTCAAAATGTTTTAGCACTTTTGTAGTAGATTGATTTTCACTGAACTTGCCACATTTTTCAATGTCATTTCTAACTTAAAAGCAAAAGCTAACCCCCAGAAAAATAAGATTCAACAACAAAAACTTGAAATTTTTTTACCTATTCATAAAGCATTCTCTAAATGTTGGAGTAATATTTAAATGGACATCATGAGTTACCTCCTTAATCATTACATGTAAGAATGAGTGGTGTATGATTTATATTGTGAGATAATTTAGATCTTTTTTAAACTACATTTGTATTTCCAGCTTATCATTGTTCCTAGAATAAAATACAGGCAATAGAAAAAATTGATTTCATCTCTTGGTATAATAACTTAAAAATATCTGTGAAATATAAGTAATTCATAAAGTTTTTAGAAAATCATAGCTGGTATATCCTGAAGTCAAACTCCTATACTGGAAAATATACAACTTAAGTCATCAGCAAATTGACAGAAAAAGTATTTCTTTTCTTAGACCCCAGGGAATTTAGAAGAAAATGATACCTTAAACATGACCTCATCCACGTATGAATTACGATTGTTTCTATTTTCAGCTAGTACTTGCTGTGTTCCTTTACCCCCAATACTGTTTTCAGGTTTATGTGTTGTGTGTTTTGGTGTGTGCCTGTGTAAGTGGGTATGTAGACCAGAGAATGATGTTGGCTGCCTTTTTCTTATTGTTCTCCATGCTATTCTATCAAGATGGGATCTGTCATTTAACCTGGAAGTTGCCATTTTGTCCAGGCTTGATGACCAGTGAACTAGAATCCACTTGTCTCTGTCCCCCAACATTAATACAAGCACATGGAGTCATGCCCAACTTCTCTGTGGATGCTGGGGATTTCAACCCAGGTCCTCATGTTTCCACAGCAAGTTCTCATACCACTGAGCCACTCCTAACTCTTGCTTTCATTTTTAAGAATCTTTAAATTTAACATTTTTGTAACTTTTATTATTTATATTTATGTGTGTCTGTCTTCAGTGTGCATAGCAGGTACCTGAGGAATCCAGACTGAAAGCTTCAGATACTCTGGAGCTAGACTTACTGGTGGTTTTGGAATGTCTGAATGGGGTGTTTAAAACTGCATTCCAATCCTCTCAAAGAGCAGCAAGCACATTAACCATTGACCTATCTCTCCAGTCCCCAAATTTAATCTTTTTATTAACCATTGACCATCTCTCCAGTCCCCGAATTTAATCTTTTTATTAACCATTGACTATCTCTCCAGTCCCCAAATTTAATCTTTTTATTAACCATTGACCTATCTCTCCAGTCCCCAAATTTAATCTTTTTATTAACCATTGACCTATCTCTCCAGTCCCCAAATTTAATCTTTTTATTCTGAGACAGGGTGGAGCTTGCTCTATGGGTCTTGAACTCAGAGAGAGCTGCCTGCCTCTAAAGTGTGTGCCACTGAGGAACAATATACTGGTTATCTTGACAGCAATGTCTTTTTTTGAGATTGTAATATATAGTATATATAAATTATACACATCACATAATTATATATCATTACATGATTATATATATCATATATGTAATGATATATAATTATGATATGATATATTATATATTTTAATATATTATATATAATATCATTGCTTCTTTCTCTTTCCTTCGTCTAAACCTTCTCATGTACCTTGCTTTCTTTTCAATTCATGGCCTACTTTATTGTTTTATAAACATATATGTATGTGTATATTCCTAAGTGCACAAATACAATCTTCTCAGTCTGTATAGTGTCATTTGGGTGTGTTTTTTTCAGGGATTACAATTTGGTATTAGATAATTCATTGCTGTGCTCTTCCCTGAGGAAGACTATTTTTCCCACTCTCAGAATACAAAGGACCTCTTGGACTTTGCTCATCCATATTAGCATGTCAGAAGCTACACCCCTAAAGTCTCACCAACATGCCTACCTCTATCATTTTGAAGCCATTTGGCTGCTACTGAAGAACTCTGTAGCTGGGTGTTCTTATTGCTTTATTTCATCATTTTCTTCAGCCTAAGAAAGAACTCATGAACTTTTAAGTTTCAGTTTTGAAGTTCAGGTGATTCCACATACATATGTTTGCATCCACAAGTCTAAAAGCTTTTAGGACTTTTGACTACCCTTGAAACTTTTTTGTATTTGTGTTTCATCAATGGGAAAAGAAAACCTGCAAAAGAGGAGATACTTTTTCATATGGTGGCCCAAGAATGATATATTTTCTGTGGTCTTTTAAGCCATCTGAGAGAATGTATAAATTCATAAGGTGTTCTGAGCAGTTGGCAGATCATTATGTTGTTGCCGCCATGCCTGTCAGGCCTTTGTTGGGCACAAGTTGAACATCCCTTTTTGAGATGCTCTAAAACTTGGATCTATTCGAGGACTGACTCAAATTTCAGAAAGTTTTGGACTTTGGGTTTTTGGATTATGAATCTCTGCATACATTTCAAAATCTGAAAAATTGAATATTAAAACACACTGGCCTTAAACATTTCAGATAAGATGGTGTAGGAGGGCCTTCTGTCTTTTTGTTAATAAAGAAACTGCCTTGGCCTAGCTGATAGTGCAGAACTTAGGTAGGTGGGAGAAATTAAACAGAATGCTGGGAGGAGGAAGGCAGGGTCAGAGAGCCGTCATGGAGCTGTCAGAGTCAGACATGCTGAATCTTCCCCGGTGAGCCACTGCCATGCGGCGATATACCAGTAATAGAAATCAAGATGTGAGAGTTAGCCAGTAAGAAGCTAAAGCTAATGGGCCAAGCAGTGATTTAATACAATTTCTGTGTGGTTATTTCGGGGCTAAGCTTGCCAGGCCCCCGGGATGAACAAGCAGCCCGCCATCTCTGCAACAATAAGATCCTAAACTACTGCTTAAGTGAATGGAAAGCAGTAGATGGGGAGAAGACCGCCTGTTTCCATAATGATTGGGAAATAGCTTTCTTCCAGGCACATTTGTAATCTTAGTGTTTGAATTCAATTGGAAAAGGATGGATACAGCATACTGAGATGGATGACTAGTGCAGAAGGCTGACACAGCAGAGCAGTAATCATACGGTCATCTTCTCCCTAGGCCTGGAACCCTGCTGCAGAAGATCAGTGCTTTGACAGATGCCATCGGCTTGGCCAGAAGCAAGAGGTTATCATTACAAAAGTGAGCTCTTAAGATTATGTTTGCTTTTTAAAAGTAACACAGGTATATATAAATATATTATTGCCATGATTGAAGTAGGATTGTGGAGAAAATGTAAAACTCACTCTTCTTCCTACTTCATAGTTTCAAACATGTTCAAAGGTTTTTTTCTCTGTAGCTACATACATTCTTAGTCAGTATATATCTCAACATAAAAAAATTTGAAAGAAAATTGGATAATACTTTATTTTATAATATATTCTTTCCCCTTAAACATGCATAGAAGATTTACTATCTGTATCCATTTAGAACAACACTTTCTTCCTGGGGTAATAGGTACACAGTTTACTATTCCAGCTATTATTTTAAACACAGTTTTTTGCATTAGGAATACTCTATGATGTGCAGTCACCATCATCATCCATCTACAGAACCTCTCTGTTGTACCTAACAGAATCTTTCTATATTCACTCTGTACTCCTTTATACTTCCCATTGTTCTCCATTATCCAGCCACTCAAAACTGCCATTTTACTTTATATCTGTGATTCTGAATCTTCATTAGCACCTGCAGACAGATCCATCATGAATAAACAATCTTAAGCTTTGTAAAAAAATCAGTGTTGTCTTCAAAGGTGCTGTACATACATATTTGTGCACACATACCAGTATTTCTTCAGGGTAGATTCACAAAACTATACTTGTGGATTTAGAATTGCTATTTAAATAACTTGAAGTTGCCTTCCATATAGGCCATGTAATGCTACTGGGGGTGTAGTGCATGGACAGAGTGCTTATCTAGCATATAGAGGCTTTGAGTTTGATCACTAGCATTACAAAACAAAAAGCAGATAATATTAGTCTTTATGATGTATAGACTAGTGTAAATGTATGTGGTCATAATTTAATGAGCATGTAGTAATTTGCATTTACCTTAAAGACAGGCTTTAAACAGTTCACATGTCTGCTGTTCATGGTTGTTCCTTGCTTCTGTAAATGACTTGTTCATTTCTTCTTTACTTTTCTGCTTGTAGTATGTTGACAGAAATTTTTATCCTGCCTAGTCCTACAGCTGTTCAGTCCCAAAGATACACACAGAGACTATATTAATTACAGAACTCTTTGGCTGATGGCTCAGGCGTATTTCTAGCTAGCTCTTACATCTTAAATTAACCCATTTCTATTAATCTGTGTATCGCCATGAGGATGTGGCTTACTGGTAAGGTTCTGGTGTCCTTTTCCTTCAGCAGTTACATGATGTCTGCCTGACTCCGCCTTCTCTCTCCCTGCATTCAGTTTAGTTTTCTTACCTAGCTATATTCTGCCCTGCCATAGGCTAAGGCAGCTTCTTTCTTAACCAATGGTAATAAAACAATCCCACATCAGTAGTACAAATAGTTTTATAGAGTCAAGGACTTTCTTTTCCATTTTGATTTTAGTTTATTATGTATGTTGGAAATGATTTATACCAGTTCTTGTCTGTAAATTTTGAGCTTTTTTGTCAAGGAAAAGTTTTAAAGTTCTGATTTTAAACATGTTCTGTTTTCATTTGAACATGTTGTTCAGAGACCTTTTTTTCCCCTGTGGTTACAGAAGAATGAGCATCACAAGAGCCTTTTACCTTCTCATATGTCAAAGCATTCTTTGTTTATACTTAATGTCTTAGGGAGGTTGCTTTATTTGCATTCTGTATTTACTTGTGATCCTTTTTATTCCTTTTTAAAATTTTATTCCTTTTTAAATCCTATACATTTTATTCCTTTTCCAAATGAAGAAGCAATTGTTCTTTCACCTTTTGTGTTTTTGAAGTTTTGCTTGTTTTGAAAAGTCCATAGCCTTTTCAACTAGTAGAAAATGTGTATAGGGATCTATTTCTAGTCCATTCTCTTTCCCCGATGTCTTCCTGTTCTCGGAACAATACTTTATAATTATGATTCTTTTTACTTTTTTACAAAATATGTTTGTGTTGGGAGCTGTAGAGATGGCTCAGCAGTTAAGAGTGCTTACAGCTCTTTAGAGGACCCAAGCTTGGTTTACATCACCCAGATCAGGCAGCTTAGAACCACCTCCAGCCCCAGAGGATCATCCAACCTCTTCTGGTCTTCATCCAATTAAACACACATAGAAATAACGTTTTTATGTGTGTATGCACTCCTCCTCTTCCTTCTCTATCTCCTCCTCCTCTTCTTTTCTTTTTCTTTTTTTTTTTTTTGAGATGGTTTTCACTGGACTGGATCTTACCAAATAGGATAGGCAGGTTGGCCAGTGATTCCTAGAAACTTGCCTGCTGCCTCCCCAACATTGAGATTTTAAGCATATTTTTCCATGCCTGGCTTTTTAAATGTGGGTTTTGCACTTTGATTTATGTTCTCCTGACTGAGTCTACAATGATAGATATCTGATAAAGAATTCTCTTTAATGATCATTTTGAAAATTCTATTACTATTGAAAATAGTACACCATTATATCCCACTTGAGGAATATTGAACAGGATTTATTAAATTTATAATTCCTTAGATAACTGTCATCATTAGGAATGAGAAATGTTTCTGAATAGACACACATTAAATGCACATCTAGTTTTTAAAATGTATTTCAGTAAAGTTCTATAATACATCTTCTTTAGTTATTGCAGTAACTAGGACACTTTATATTAAAGTGTTTGTTAGGAATACTTTATTACTTCACATGCTTTCCTAGGAAGTTTCTAGTAGAGATCTTGAATAAGACTTGGACATTCCTTTTATTCCTAGGTGAGGATTTTATTTCTTTTAAGATTTTTATCAGAAATGTCGAATTTTATCAAGTTTCTTAATTATCTCTTGCCATATTGGCATGTACTTCTCATGTACATAAAGACTTTCATTGTGGAAACTTCATTTGACTCTTAATATAATGCCTAATTAATTCTGATAATATTCTAACTACAGGAATACCTATATAATTTGTCTGTGTGAGTTTTCTCACGTAGTGATGTGGGGAGTGGTATAACTTCTGTGATTTTAGCCATTTTTTTGTACAATAAAATGGCATTGAATGAGAAAGGAAGCCATGCTTACAATATCCTACAAATGTTGTAAATATCCTCATTGCCTATTGAGAAATGGAGAGAGAAAAATTATATATGTATATTTTAATGTGAAATAATAAAGTATTCCTATAATACACTATAAAATGTCTAGTTGTTGCAATAAAAAGAAAAAGCTGAACTTATCTTTAGTGATATTTGAGCAGGGAGGGGAGCAGAGAAAAATGTAGAGTCCAATAAAAATCAATTAAAAAATATTTGAAATGGCAATAAGTTCATTGTAAACTGACCTGAAAGATATATATGTGTGTATGTATAATCATTTGACTTTTAAATGTGGGTATTGTTGAAATACACATTCTTTTAAAGGTGGTATGTTTATTCCTTATGACTTTAGTGGGCAGTGTTGTTAGCATGTTAATCCTTTGTGCAGCTCAGGAATAGTCTAATTTTCTTAAGAGAATTAAAAAAAATAACTTTATTTTGTTACCAGAAAAGTTCTTAACCAATTTCATTCATTTTTCTTCTTGAAGTTCATTGTAAAGGATTCTGTCGAAGAAAATATGTTGAAAATACAAAACAAAAAAAGAGAACTTGCAGCTGGTGCTTTTGGAACTCAAAACCTAGATGCTAATGAAATGAAACAAGCTAAAATAAATGAAATCAGAACTTTAGTTGATTTATAATTTATATGACTTTTGTAAGGTCAGGTTGAACAGATGCCTAAGTATTACACATGACAAATACAGATTTAAGAATGAACATATTCTTTCTCTATGGAGCATATTTTCTATTAATAAAGTGGTGTTACTGACATATCTCTTCTATATATGAATCAAATTTTTAATGATAACTTTCAATAGCAATAAGTTCCATTGCAAAATGGCCTGCAGGAGGTTGTCGTGGAAGTTCTCTTGCTCTCCAGCCTTTCCTAAAGCCTTTGCATCTTTCCTGTGTTCCACATCTTCATACCGAAGTGTGGTCAAAGCTTATACTTTTGACCAGAAGGTTAGTTTTTCTTTGATGGAAATATTAGGTTATTCACCAAAGTCTTTAATTGGTGATTCAGTGGGTCTACCATCCTTGTAAATTATTAACAAATATGTATACAAACTATAAGAAAGATTTTATTGGATGTTCAAAAGCTATAGTTATATCCATAACCAAACCTTAAATGAAAGACCAAAGTTCAAGGGAGCAAGTTAATTGCAATTTTTATAGCTTATTGAAATATAATTAATATATGTAGTTTGCAGAATGTCTTAAGAAAAAATGAGGGACCTCATCAAAGTTGTGTGTTCATTTTAATGAAGTGGTGCTACATTCATTATTTAAATGTAATGACAGATCACAAGATGTAAATAGTCTGTAGAGGTGAGAGAACCAGTTCTACCCGGTTTGTTTTGAAAATTTAAATAATTTGATTTAAATAGATACTTCTATAAATTTTATTTATGTAGGGCTTGTGGAAATAACTTTATAAATTTTCATAATACAGAAGACTACTATCATATGTGAGAGGTGTGATAATTAGGATGGAAGTTGGGCTGGATGACCAAAAGTCATTTCAACTCTTAAAGACATCTCAATCCTGAATTTTGTAAAAATGGCTTTGTGTGTTTTAAATCGGAATTTAATTTTGGAATTTCACTAACTGATCCATACATTCTTACCCCTTTTGCTAATAAGAAAACTTACTAGTTGCCACAGAATTATAGATGACTTTGAGTCATCTTAAAACAAATAAGCAATCAGGTTATATAAATTAGTCATTTTATTTTCCTGTGGATTCTTTAAAATCCAGATAAGATAATACTAAGAAATTTTTCATGGTTTATGGTACAGACTGAAGAATATCTGAGATTTTATTTGTGCTACAAGAGACCTACCTGACTGAATGAGATGATAGGTACCCTTCTAAGGTGTATGGCATATAGCTCAACCACTAAATCCTCCCCAACCTGTTATTGCTCCAAGGGAACAGATTAGCCAGCAAGAATCTTCTTGGTTCCATTTCTCATAGTAACAGGTAAGGCAGGCATGGTTTTTAGGAAAACATTTCTATCAGGGTGTAAGTGGATTGGCCTGCTAGGGTTAGGAGCCCCATGAGAGATTTTACGTTTTGTAAGACTACCATCACACACAAATCCAGTCTCATTACATACGGAATTATGGTTCTGTAGTACCCACACAGTGAAATTAAGTATAAACTGTTTCTGGCCCAAACAAGAAAGAAACCCAATTTTACCTATTTTAATTACAGATAAACTAAGGCTCAGAAGTGGAGGCAGTGTGTTGCTTATCCAGAAAACTACAGTGCTATGCTCTAAAACATATTCATAGCAGTCAGGTTTATCAAGTAATGTTTTAGTATATTAATTGGTATTAATAAAAAGTTAATTCAAGATATATAAGCCACTGGAATGAAAATATTTATGCTATGCTGTTTTACTACTTAGAAATATACTGAAAATATTGTATTTCTAATTGTTTCAAACTGGATTTTTCTTTAAACTCAATAAAAAGCTAAAAAACTTTATCTTCCTTGGTGTCATCATTTAGTAACTATATTCTTTTTAACAGAAAAAGTCTCACTTCTATAAATATGTTCGTTGTACTTTTTTTAATTGAATCACTTAAAAGTACTGTTAACTGTAATTTACTCATCACATGTAAGTTTTGTGCAACTATTGAAATTCTCCTTCAGATCTTAGTATATATTTGAAGTTTATATAAAATACAGTGATCTGAAATACTGGGTTACATTTAATCTGCTCATTTTAAGAACAGTGGGAGTTGTTATAATAACTATGTGTAGTAAATTATAGATTTTGTCCTTAAAAATTATACTTTTAATATTAAAAATAATCCTGTTTAGTTTATTACCAGTGAGTATATTACTCACAAGCGGATAGAAATGTAAGGGCATATTGATCATTTCCATAAATATCCATCTTATACTTTGAGTTATGAAATTTCAGGGGTTTCTTGGTATTTTGAAAGTTGAGCTGTCTGGAAACAATTTTATAAGATTTTTTCAGTAAGGTTTACTTAAGGCATTTTTGCAAGATGAAGATGATGAAAGATGAAGCCTACCAAAGAAATGGTAGACTACTTGGTGACATTGCAGCCATGTGGCTTGATATACCTTATACTTACTGTGCTATGTACTGTTTCTAACTCTAATAACGTCAACAGACTTCACTAAATACCCATTATGTAAAATCTAATCATCATATAAGCTTTTTTTACCTTAAACCTTAACTTCTTACACTGTATTAAAAATAGACAATGAGGCCAAGTAGTGGTGGCACACACCTTTATTCCTAGCACTCAGGAGGCAGAGGCAGGCAGATCTTTGTGAGTTTCAGGCCAGCCTGGTCTACAGAGTGAGTGCCAGGACAGGCTTCAAAGCTACAGAGAAACCCTGTCTTGAAAACAAAACAAAAATAAAAATAATAAAGAACAACCAAAAATTCAGTGCTTGATTTCACAGAATTTGATGTTTACAAATCTTTTCTAAATTAAAAAATATTTCCAATCACACTGTTTCCTATACACTTTATTTGGATTACATATTGCTTGGCCACAAAAATAGAGCTGGGGTTCTGTTTATTTCTAGCAGACTCAGAAGCCAAAAAGGAAGAGAAGCATATGACTTAGCCAAATTACCTCGAAGAGGTTTATGATTCCATTATATGATCTGACGAGTGGCAGAGCCATTTCAGTCCTTTTGGTAAATATTTCTTTTAGTAGAAGACCATAACAACTCATCTACCAGTCCACGTGTCTCATATATTTTATCAGTAATATAATTTAAATAAGTAAGTTAAGGATTTCTTGTTACAGCTTCTGAGTGGTTTCCTAGTCATTCTTGTCTTAAGGTATCCAAACCCTTGCGTATTCATTCAGCCATACAGAGTATGAATGACTGATATCTACAGGATATTTACAGAAAAGATAAGGACCATAAAATCTTGTTTTTCCCATTCATGTTCTCTCATTTTCTTCAGCTTAATTATATGTAGTCCCCACACTTCACAGCTTACCACTCATTGCAGCCCGCACTCTGTTGGTGCTGTGGGTCATTGCTCTTGGGTGACTGAATGAATGCATAGATTCAGCACCCAGAAGTCTAACAAACTTATATTTGTATCGTTTTTCTTTATAAAACACTAGAGATCACTAGGTCCAGGACTGAGTCAGATAATTCTGAAAGGTTACTGAGTACTAAGTACTGATATGACCTCATAATTTTAAGGTTTTAAGAGTCAAGCTCTCTGAATACTCACCAAGGATGTAATTATGATAGACTAGGTACCTTTTATTTCACTTTTCTTTACTGATCATATCTGTTACCATCACTGGAGAATAGATTTAAATGTCTTAGATAATTTTTAAAGCATATACCAGTGTGAAAGTTTGTAGTTTTGAAACTGAGCAATTGCACAAATTTTGAAAAATTAATGAATGAATGATTTTTTCCAAGGGTGAGGTAGAAAAGTACTTAAACAACCAAGATATGTCAATAAGTCTTTATTTATTTTATATAATGCTACCATAGGTAACCATCAGAGAGCACACTGCAATTTTCAAGTAGATAGAACTGAAAAAAAAAAAGTAAGCCTGCATGCTGCCTTCATGGTGCATAGAAAACTGGTGAACTAACAGTAGCTGGTAAGCTTATGAATCACTCCACAGTGTTAATAAAGGCTGCTTTAGCCTGGAAATAGAATTAACTCTCTGACAGGCTTTGTGCAACTCTAAACTTCAAGTCTAATGAAGGGTACAACAAGCAAATATGGGACAATGTCATATCTTGTTTGAAGTGGGATAGATGGACAGTCAAGTTCTGCACCACTTGAGAGAACCATTCTAGTAGCTTACTGCTGGCTTTCCTTTACCATACACGTGGGCAACTGAAGAATTAAAGAATTCCTGAAAAAGTCTAGGATTAAACAGCACTTATCCATATACTTCATAATGTCTGAGCAGTTGTCACCTTTAATCCTGCCCAAACCCTCATCTGATGAGGTTTGTTGAAAGCCTCTAAAGTATAACAGACTTTTCAACCAGCTTCACATACTAAGTATCAGAAAGGTGCCTAAGACGTGGATGTGTCCACAGGGAAATGGCAGTGCTTCTATTGTAGGTAAGTGTCAAGTTTTCTCTTGATGTTATCAAAAGAATCTGCTCCCATGTAATCAGCCTGGCCCTGTTCCCACCGTTCCTTCCTTTCTTCTGAGGACATAGAAGGTTGTATTGTAGCTGGAGTTTCCCCAATGGACAGGGTTGACAAAGCCGAGACATGCTCCTAGAAGAGAGTCATCAGAGGTACCTTAAGAGCTGAACTTCTGATGAACTTAAAGAATGCAATAAACAGAACATGAGAAAAGCCAAAATGAGTCATCATGCAAAAACTGAAAAGTATTACATGAAACAAACAAAAAGACAAGAATACAAGGGCCAACATGATTTTTTTTCCCCTAAAAAATGAAGACTTCTTGACTCGGTGAAAACATTGGGAGAACACAGTAATTAGGGTTAATGTTTAAGTTCTGCATACCTTTCTACAGAAGCCACAAGAGAAAGCCAGTGTATAGACCAAGTCTGAAAGCTGCAAACAGTTCAGTAGAAAGTGTAAGATGGACGGACAAGGGAACACAAATCTCAATAAATTCTTGATCCGTGTAGGCTTGGAAAGGTTGAGAACTTAAACAAAATGATTCCTCAGATACTGTGCTTCACAGAGAACTTACCCAGAGCGAGACAGTGCACACTCAAGTCATTGTTTTTATGAAGGAAAGCTAAGTGGTTTGAGGCTGTACCCAACTTTCCTGTTCAAGCTTTCATGTGGATTGCAAGTTGCATCTATTCTTGCAGCATCTGATAATTTGCTTGGTTTTAGACAACTGTTTTTGTTTCCCATCTTCACCTTTTCGTGACTTATAATTCTCAGCTCTTGTGTTGTGTAGAAAGAAGGGGACATGCAGCAAATCTACCCTACCTTAAATTAGATTTTTATTGCATATGGCTAGCCAATCAACTAAGGGTACCATAAAAGACAGTCTGTGCTGACATTCAAAAACTCTAAGCTGAGTTAGTACTGGAACTTACTGTAAGAAGAATGAGTAAAAATGGGCAATGCTTTTAACAGAAAAAAATGGTAGAATAATTTTTCTCTACTTTGTTTACTGGCATAAATGTTAGAACTGTGTGTAATATATTGAAACTCCCAAGATTTTAAAGGCTTTTTGCTGATATGTAAAATTATAGATGAGTATTTAAATGTACTTAAGCTCCAAGTTTTGGTGTAGGGTTTCTATTGACATGTGAACAACCATTGATCCATGTATGGAAATGTTCTAAAGCTCCGAGGAGTTTAGGCACAGAGTGCAGGCAAAGCAAGAACATGGACATCAGACCAGCACTGTCTTTGCCTTCTACATGGGTGTGAAAGACATGGTCACTTATCATTTTCTACTTCACAGCCTTTAAAACACATGTCCCTAAGGTCAAGCTTATGGAACTAACCAAATAGATTATTCAATTAAAAAAATTTTTATTTTTTCTTCCTTCTTCTGCAATCAAATATTATACTTAATTATTGGCTCTAGAGATAAATTCTCATAGAGATTATAGTCTTTCAAACATGGGTTTGAGTCCTAGTTGTTACTATAACCTTTTACATGAGTAAAGTTCCAGACTTTTCTAAGACTTATCATTATCTACAAAGAGGGGGGGTATTAACAATAACTTTCCAGTTGAATGAACTAGTTGTATTAAGCAGAGAAGGAATTACTATGTTGCTAGCCAGTGCTGTGAATAGGTATTATGATACAGTACTGATTAAGAATATGCTATTTATTTCTCCTTTTCTGATGCCTATATTGGATACTACCTCATTTATTGATTTGGTTTTTTGTTTTTGGTAACTTAATATGTAAAATAACATTCTTCATCTTCTTCCAATTCACCATGAAGAACAAACCTTTAAAGTACCTTTAAAATCAGAAAACATGCTAATGAAGGTGGTTATAAATAAAATTTACAAGTGTCATGTCCCTCCCAGAAAGGGATCGTTTCAAGATCTTATGAGAATAAAACAGGAAATTAGAATATTCCTACAGTATTTATTATTTATTATGTATTCCTATTGTAATTTTCACACAAAGTCCATTTTTCTAAGCAGGTGGCAAATAAAAGATGTAGTTAAAAGTTTGAGGCTTCTAAGTCGTAAATGTGACATTCTCCCCACCTCTCCCACCCAGTGCTGGAAATGGAGGGTAGGGCTTTCACATGCTGTGTAAACATTCTCTTACTAGGCTACATGCCTAGCCTAGGCACTCTTTCTTTGTATAGCTTTACAATATTAGGAATCATCTAACCATCAGAATTCTGTAGTTACAGTGTATGGATGTATAGAAGAATTCTGAAAGCATGTATTTATTGAAATTCGCCACACAATCTAACTCTGGTTTTAGGTGCTGTTATCATTTCCAAGCTCTGAGATGGCCATAGCTTTCCCCCACACGGTCCTACCTCTACTTAAAATAATACTATGAATTGCTGAATTGTATCAAAATATCAAGTTTTAAAAGTACAGCACTGAGTTTCCTGAAATAAAAGTGAAAACAAACAGAACCTACCATCATTAGATGGGAGCAGGCATCTTTGACAAGGCCATAGTGTTGGAGCAGGGGTAAAACACTGGTGGTGAAGATGTCCCACCACAGGTTTAGAAACTCTGGGTGACTCACACTTGGGTCTTGAGATTCATATTTGACACTTTTTGTTTGGGAACTGTAAGTGTAATTCCATGGCTTGATTTGTCCCAGGAAGTGCACAACTTTGGCATTTGCACCAAACCTGCCAAATGAACAGGTAGAAAGGGTGAGCAGATTGTGAGCATCAGCACCTTTTTCTATATGTAGCCTCAGCTGTGCACCTTCCATCCCGTGGTAGCATTTGGAAAGAAAACTATACTGTAAGAATAGGAGACACTGATAATGCTCTACCTCCCAGGAGCTAAGCTCTTAGGACACATCCTAAAGAGATGTATTTGCAGTAGCAGACATCACAATGTCATAACTGCATTGCTTCTAGTCAAGCTAGAAGTAGTCCATATCCATGTTTGGTGAAGTTACTGAACAGTAAGTGTGCATTCTCCCCTTAATCCACAGGGAGCATGCACTTCCTACCTCATACTAGACATGGTCATATGGTTTTATTTGGTCAATGGAAGTAAAGTGATTGCCTTGTGAATGTGCTTGTTTATGGTTACCCTCTCTGAGAAGTAAAAATTCCTGCCAGCAGAGCCATCTTGTCTGTAGCCTGCCAGTTTACAGAAGAACTGGAAACGTAGGGTATCTTTGACAAATCTGTGGCCTGGCTCCAATTTCAACTGGGAATGGATGAGAGCTGTCTCTTCTGACCTGCCAAAACATTAAGTAGTAAATACTTGCTTACAGGGTAAGGTAGGCTTCTGATATATGTAGAGTTTTGATATATATACATGTTGCATAATTAGATCAGTGTACTCATACATTTCCTGAAGTATCATATCCCTTTGGTGAAAACTTTGAAAATCCTAGCATTTTAAAAATATATAGTACATTACTATCTAAAGTCACCCTACTATGTTGTGATGTTTCTTGAGTGGCAGGCATATTAAAACCCTGCACACAGATTGGGACTGGAGAGATGGCTTAGAGGACAAAAGCATGCACTATTCTTGGAGAGGACGTGAGTTCAGGTCCCACAACAGATCACAACTGTTCTGTGATCATGGAAGAAAAGTAAAACTGACAAAGGTCCTCCTCAAGGTTTGTTTAATCCACCTCATGCTTCTTTTGAAAACAGATGCATGATATCTCAAACTCTTTATTTTACACATAGGGTCTTTTTCTTTCCATCCTTCTCTCCATCCCATCCATCCTCCCCACTCTCTATACTTAAATGGATAGAAATCCTAAGGTCCTAAAGTAACTATAACCTAAGTAACTATTATATCCCAAGCACTATGTTTGGTTTATGTCCACAAGAAGCTTTTGTCCATGCATGAATATGGATCACATAAAAATAATCAGTGTAAGGAAGCAAGTCAGGGCCACCAGGGCCACACTGACATTAAGAGCTACGGGAATTCCAAGGCAATATAGGTAGGCTTTCAAAAGAGGCTTTTGCAGGAAGTAAGGAGAGACAATACTTGAGAAAATAGGCAGGATTCAAGTAATCATTTTCAAATATTCCAGTGATGATGAGGGATTCTGTCTCAGAGATCTGATACTTGTGTGTGCGTGCGTGTGTGTGTGTGTGTGCGTGCATGTGTGTGTGTGTGTTACAGAGGTGGTGACAGGCACAATCCTAACAATAGAAACTATGCAAGAAAATTCACATAAGGAAGCATAGGTCTTATAATTCACCACTCCTGATGCAACTTCCCTGCTTGAAGCCATAGTACTAATTGTATTTTCCTGTATTAGCCACTAAATCTCAGCCTACACTAACATTTACATTCTCATTAGCCTGTGCCTCATATGAACGCTATACTGTTATAACTTGCTAGCAAAGATAATTAAAATATACTGAAACATTAGATAGTAATATCCTGTCTAACCTACCTGTCCTGACGGATATAAGCCACCGAGAGTCAGCTGACACATTTTTGAAGTACATATGCTAGACTCTGTTTAGCATTTGCATCATACCTCATTTAATTTCTAAAACAGCTATATAGGGAAACAAAGGCTTAAAGTTAAAGAAATTGTCAAGGATCAATCGCATGGCTGGTGACTGAATAGGCTGTGATTAACTCAGACTATCTGGTCTCAGAGCCAATGCCCTTTATTAGGACGACCTATTCTATAATACTCTCAGATTACAAGGCACTGTTTGTTAATTTGTTAATCCCCACCTATGGACAGCCAATCTAAGCAGAAAAGGTAACATGTCAAGTGTAGTTAAGGATTCTGCAATAGAAGTAACCAGTAGGGAAATTACTTAGCACCAATAGTCTGAAGACTGTTACTTAGAAGTATAAAGTTTATACAAAGTTTGGCAAGAAAGGAAAAATAATGATGTATCTTGGGTCCACAGTGGCCCACGTAGAGATTGTGCTAGGCATCAATCATCTAAGGCCTCCCCAGCTGCGCTCCTTATCTCAGTCTGTAAAATGGGACTTCAAGCTGCATGTGGGAAAAGGACATAATGATCCAGCCCATCCTCATAAACTGTCCAGTCCTCTGCTATGGACCAGTTTCAGGTCCTCCCCACAACCTCCCTGGATTCATGTTGGGGACCGTGGTCTTCCTCTTAAATGTCAACAGCAATGGCATTTAGAGTTAGCATAGGCTTGCGTTTCATTGTGGTCTGGACCTTGGGCTCCATATTCACGAATCCATGTTTCCTATACTCATTAGCTAAATTACTATTACCTTTTGTAATAAAGAAAAGATCCTCTTCCTTCAAAATATCTTCACTTATTCTACCCTAATAGAGGAATAAAACTGAATCCAATGGATAGTTATTTTATAGACAAAGCAGTCTTAAATTCTTAATAAGCTTGTTTGAAGTAGATGCTAAGATACTAGGGCAGTAGTTCTTGACCTTTCTAATGCCAAGACCCTGTAATCTCATGTTGTAGTGGCCCTCAACCATAAAATTATTTTCATTGCTCCCTCGTAACTGTAATTTTGTTACTGTTATGAATCGTAATATCAATATCTGATATGCATGATATCTGATATGGGACACTGTGAAAGATAACTCGCAAGGTTGAGAACCACTGTTCTAAGGAGTCTGAGGTATGGGTGACACTGCCTTTCTGACCTGAGGTAATGAATTTCTTGTTACAAGAAAATAAACAGGATTGTGAAAAATAGCATGGCATAATGACCACAGATTTTGGCAACAAAGCAGTCAAAATGTAGGATTTGAGTAGCTTTCCTGAAATGCTAATTGGGGAAGATTATTTAAGGGGAGACAAGAAATAGCCCCTGAAGACTGAGGAGTTTGGAGTAGAGAAAAGCATGGAAGAAGGAAGAATGGTGCAAGGCCTCACTGAAAGCAGCCAGTGGTTTCTGCTTATGACTTAGCTGAGGCCAACTTTATTTTTGTGCAGTATGGAATAAGGACTCTTACATACTTCAGGAGTTAGACGAACTGCCATATACATAATAACTATCGAAATGGATAGCAGTAGAGAGCAAGAAAGAGAGAACATGTTAGAGAGGTGCCTGTGTTGGTCACTAAACACTTGCAGTCTGGGCCAACCTAAGGACTCGTGAAGAGTGATGGAGGCAGAGAGGTGAGAAGGCAATGCTAGATGGAAAACAAACTGCAGCTCAGGAATGGAAATGAGAACAAACTTGGCAGTTTTATGTTAGGCAGTCATAGCAGAGAATGTTCTTGGAAATCATGTAGGGTTATCTTGGTATGAGGAATAATGTCTGGGTCCCACACTGGCCAAAAAAGTTTAGGTGATCCTTCACCTATATTTTACTATGCCAGCTACATAGCAGAATATCCAAGGAGGCTAAAGGATTTATTTATCTGATAGTCTACTATACGAAAATAATGAGCAAAAGGTCTCAATCTCTGGTCTGGTTTTTCAAGGTTTCAATTCATCTGGATACATGTTTCCGATAATTTTTCACTTATACCTTATGGTCATGGGGGAATGACTTAGAAATCATTTCCTGTCCTTTGGTTATTTGTAAAAATCCAAAAGAATCATATCAAAATGAAATAAGAGTAGGGTTATAAGTAAAAGGAAATACTGTCAGTCTTTTAAGACTTAGAGGGGTATGGGAAATTCATTCAGTAGGAAGTAGGAGAATATAACACTCACTTGACTCCAGATTATGACAAGAATAATAAGGTGGTTTCCTGACATATTCTGGGTTTATACACAAAATCACCAGCCAGGAATTTAAAAACCAAGTTTGGTACAATTGTCTCTAAATTATCAAGAGCCATTTATTCTGACCCAGTAAGGGGATTTGTATCAGCTTGCATGCATTTCTTAAAATAAGTATTCTAATTTTAACTTGATAGAATCTCTAAAGAGTCATCCAGATCACAAGACATAGTTTGAACCCAAGCCAGCAACAATAGTGCTTATGTTAGCTGTTGAAATAATCCCTGTGAGCTGATGTTACCAAAAGATCAGATGGACAATATATGCCTATTTCAGTTCAGTAGTTGGTAGCATGGATGAAGCTACAGACCTGTTTAAAACAGAAAGGAACTAATCCAGAAGGGTACACCCAGTAGCAGATTTATCAGTCAACTTTTCATATGCAATGTTCTATGAGATACTAAGGATGAGAAAGCAGTATTTGCATGATGCTCCTCTAGGAACACCAAAGATACCAGGCATTCTCTTGCCCACTCTAAAATGGCTCATCACCATTCATTTCCATGCCTGTTCAGATTCACAGATGTGGAGACCGCTGCACATCAGCTCTTCCCTCCTAGTGATGAATACTCCCCTCCTCTCACCCATCCACAATCTAAGTCAGGAGCCTGGCATCATGGCTCATGCCTGGAATCTCAACACTTAGAGTGAGAAATTGAAGTAAGTATTGTTAAAAGTTTGAGTTCAGGGCCAACTTGATCTAGTACAAGTCTTTTTAAAAAGTCATAGTCAAGTGTCCACAAGGTATGGTTAGTTCTGCAGAGCAGTGATGCACCACGTACAATAGAGAGGTGAAACAGAAGCATTCCTGTCCCATCCTCAGACAGAGCTACAAACAATATGACATACTCAGTTTTTCCTTGCCTTCCAAGTGAACCCTCTCAACAGTGTCCTAGATGTCAGAACATCAGCATTCAATGCAGACTTCATAGCTTTGATTGAGCCTTGTCAGCTACATTGCCTGAGACCAGTATTTCTCCACAAAAATCTCATTATGTCAAGAGGAAGACTCTCCTGGGACAGCATGTCCTTCTCCACCTCTACCAACTGACTGTACACTCATCAATCCATCTGGAGCTTGCACCCACCTACCAATATCCATACACACATACACACCCATTTCCCTCCTGTTTTGAGGATGAAGTGTCCTGGCTCCATTCTGAGCACACCTCTCTGTGTGTACACTAGATCCTTTCCTCAAAGACATCACTCCCAGCTCCCTCCTCAAGTTCTCTGCTTTACTAAGGACATCCCTCCATATGCCTTTCCTATTGCTGGAAATATACTGTAATACCTCCTCTCTTTACAAAAAAAATATAATACTTTCCCCACTCAACTGCCATCACCTTTCTGTTCCTCTTCGAAGCAGGTATCTTAGAAAGCCGTGTACATTTACAACCTCCATTCTCTCAGACTCACTTCATCCAGGATCTCTCCTCCACCACTCTACTACATGTACACTTGCTGAAGTCATCAATGATCTTTACATTCTATGTGCAGTACCATTTCTAAGTTGTCATTTTTATCTACAACAGCACTTCACATAGACTGTTCCTTTCTCTTGGAAACATTTTCATTGTGAGGCTTTCTACAATACCACAATTTCCTGGGTCTCCTGGCCTCCTGTTCTTGGTCTTTTAAAGTACTCCTTCTCCTCAGGTTCAGTCTTCAGGAGTCTACCAATTACTGGTAATTGGGAATTCTACAAATTACTAGTCCATTGATTATGTTGTGGCTATAAACATTTTATGTGCTAGCAGCTCTAATAGTCTTGTCTCATTCAGACCTATCTCCTGAATGTCTGACTCCTTTACAATTAAATTTATTTTTGACCATTCAACAGATGTACATATGGCCCTCTCATCTCCTACTGTCTCTTATTTCTCTCCCTCCCCTGTACACTCCCTTCTTCCCTACAAATTGGCCACATTCATGACATTTACTGTTTGTGGAGAACCCACTGAGTTTGGTCAGAGCCATCTTTGTGACTGTGAGTGGGGAGCTATGCTATCCACTGGATCCTGCTCAGCTCATTGTGTGCACACCTAACAA
The DNA here is from genome assembly GCA_004026605.1 of Ondatra zibethicus. Classification (NCBI taxonomy): domain Eukaryota; kingdom Metazoa; phylum Chordata; class Mammalia; order Rodentia; family Cricetidae; genus Ondatra; species Ondatra zibethicus. The sequence goes on from PVIU01005984.1 coordinate 51,173, forward strand.
TAATCCTCTTCCATAATTTCTCATTAGCCAGGAGTTCAGCAGTAAAGCCCCAAGAGCCTTTTTCCTATTCCTGGACGACACTTGACAGGGCCTGTCTTGTGTAGGCTCAATGCAAGAAACCACAGCTGCTGTGAGTTCATGAATACAGAGGCTATGTCTACATGATGGCATTGTATAACCTTTCTCCCTATTTTCCATTCTTTCCATTCCTTATTTTGCAATGTCCCATGAGCCTTAAAGTGGTAGTATAATTATCTCATTCAGGGTTGGGAGAATTCTTTTATATCTGTTTATTCTACAGTTTCACTAAGATATCAATACACACCTCCAAACTTCATACCTCCTAACACCTATCCACAAAGATCTTCCTACCTTATGAAATGAAGCATTTGCATTCTACAGACTCCAATGATCATATGTGGCATCCCACCAGATACTTGATTTTTCAGAGGAAGCTTGAAGCTTAGGTTTTATGTGAAATTCGTTAATTTTTATATTGTGGTACTGGGAGTAAACCCCTAATTTTTAAACAATGACAACAAAATTTAGTAAAATTCTGCATAGTACAAATGGAAGATACATACAGGACAAATGAAGTATACAGCCTGAGAATTCAAGATCTAGGAGAAAGGCTTATCTTCTGTTTAATCTTTTTCTTTCCTTCCATGAGCCCCTCTCTAATTCAGATGTCAATTTTCACCCATGGTTCACTTTCCACTCCTTTTTGCCTCTTACCAGAATGCCTCTTCAAGCTGGTTTGGGAGCATAAAGAGTGTGGCATAGGAATGGACTGTTTACCTAGCATGTGCAAGATGTTAATGTTTGCTTTCAAGAAGAATAGCATTAAAAAAAATACAACAAACAAAACCTAACAAGTAAAGGCTAAGTTGAGTCTGATACAGAAACTTTCTCCTTGTTGATGAAGACTTGGATGGTAGAGAAGGCAGCAGTAAGATCAGAGGTAGAGATTAGGTTACATTGAGAAATGGGACTTCTGAAGTCCAGTGTGAATTACCAAAACACAAAAAAAGATCAAAAAAAAAAAAAAAAAAAGAGGATCAAAGTATCTGTAGCCACCACTTGGTTCTTCAGCACTGAGCTCATGTAAAGAAGCTCTGCACACTTAATCTGTTGCCAAATGAATTAGGGTTGATGCAAAATGGTTATGTGAAGTTTTGAGACAAAGTCTCCATTGTCTCTAGTGAAGACCCTGCTTTAAATCATTCTTCAGTCTCTTTCTACCTGCCATTACCCATGGCCACCCATGGGAGGCAGCATGGGCCAGAGCTACTCAGCCAGGGGGAGCACCAGCCATTCTGACCCCAATGTGAGTTACAAATTTACAGGTCTCTCTGTAAAAAGCTATGGTGGCCCAGGGTTTTATGATAGGCTAATTCAGTCTTAAAAAAATGATTTTGCCATTGATACAGTAACTTAAAATATAAAAGAAATGGAACTACCTACATCTTGTCATCCCTTTCCCAATGTAAGGAAACAGAGGGAGTGTCTATGAAGCTAAGTCTCTGGAAGAAAACCAAAAACATTTTCAGGCAGAGGGAAGGGAAAATGAGCTCTCAAGTATGGTTTCAGCATTCCTAACCAGGCAGCAGTCAGGGGAGATAAGGTCTGACTTTGAGCAGTCATATCACAGAAATGAAGAACTGCACCTACTGAGGGCAAGCTACCCTAGGGAAGCATAAACTCAGCCTGCAAGCTGACTATTGGATAACTGATCCTGATTTCTTTAGTGTGCCATATACTCTACAGAAATGGCAAAAAAATCAAGGATCTTGCCAGAGCCAACATCATTCACTGGAAACCACCCTGGACATTATGACCATTTAGATCTCTAGCTATGTTTGGGAAATTCACTTAGAGTACAGGAAACAGTGAGGTTCTTGGGCACTATGGACCAAAGCTTTAGCAAAAATAGCCCTTCTTCTTCCCCAGCACTAAGGCTAAACTCTCTGCTACTGTGTTAAAAAACACAAGCAGTACTCAAGCTGTCCCAGAAAGGTGGGATCTGTCTGATGTTGGCAAGTAAGAGGGAAAGCAGACTAGACTAAGCCTCAGGGAAGCAGAAGCTTCGAGAACACTATGTTCATCATGTTCAGGAGCTGGAGCTAAATGGGCGATGTCAGATTCATGCCTCCCCATGGTGCTCACTGCAAAACACCTGCTCACTATAGAACCCAGAGTTGATCATGCCATTAAAAATTCTTTACTCTCACAGGGTTTTGTTTATTATACTCATTTATTCAGTTGAAATATAGCAACTGCTCTACTGTAGACAAATCCAGCTCTTGGGGGCCAAGCTATCATGTCTGTAGGAATTCTGCTTAAGTATCAGAAGTAGTTTTGAGTCAATAAGGATTAAAATAAACCAGATCCATAATGGCATACAACACAGATTGTGTTTTACAAGCCCAAGGAGTGAAAATAACATTTATGGTCTTGGTGATGTTAAATCCCGATCTATTTGCTTTACTCAGAATAGGGGTTTATTTAAGAGTTTGCCTGTGTTATCATAGATAGAGGAAAGAATCGATTGCTTATCAGAGATATGCAAGGAAACAGTGAGGGAAAACCACAAAATACTTACAATCCTTTTCTGGAGATGCTCACAGAGTCTGCCCCAAAAAGCACTGAAAAGGAAACATTCCTGACAAAAAGTCCAAACATGCTCATTACTGTATGGCAAGATGTACAGAGAAGATTTGGATAATGACATATGAGGGTTAAAAGTCTCCTTTGTCCTGCTCACTCAAGAATGCCTTTGCCATGCAGGGATGGAAAAGACTAGCTCAACTCCCAAAAGGGCCTCACTCCTATCTTTGCCCTGACAGCTAGGACCCTGCTCAAAAGTCTGAATCGTCTTCTCAGTTCAACAAAGATGAGTCAGAAGCTCAAGAACAGGTCTCAGGCCTTCACAGTTTGATAGACACTGCAATAAGGTTGCACAAAGTTCCTTTTGCTTAGTGTTCAGTGCAGGCAGATTCCTAATGGTTACAGCTCTCAATGCTCACAATAATTCCATGAAGACAATGAAGCAGAACAGGTCAGGCTCGAGCCTAGAATTAGGAACTGTTAAGTGGCAACTTCAGGATGTGATCTGAGTGCAGTCAGTTGCAAAGTCGCCCTCTCAACCACAATAGCTGCTACCTCTTGTAAGTCCACACAAAAACCTTGGAGAGGACTATAAGCATCCTCTTTGTGAAAGAGGAGGGGAGATGGAGGGGGAAGAAGATCACAGCTCAGCAGCTAGTCTGGTGCAGAGGATAGGTTTGTGCCTTGTCTGTGGACTCCATGTTCTGTGTTCCAAACCAAAACAGAGGAACCGTGTTCCAGAAGGTAGAATGTCTCTGGGCTGCTTCGAGTTTTAAGCAGTGGGTAATATCAAGCCTCTCAAAACTGCAGCCATGTTTCTTATAAGAGCAAGCGTTCTCAAAGTACCCACCTATTATTTTTCCCCAAAAGGCAAGAGTAAAAGTTCACTCCCCTGTGTTCACCATAACCTACAACAGTTAAGCTGTCTGCACTTACACTTTAAACGCTGGGAGGTAGGAGTATATTGAAATGCTGCTCAGGTTATACACAAATGGAAGGTGTTTCCTGATATCTGTCGTTGCCCAGTCACTAAAGTATGAATTCAGTAGGCCCTGGTCCCCACCTGAAAGAAAACAAACAGAAAGGAATTATTATAGTTTGTAAACCTCAGGGATTTTATAGAAATATATGGAAACCTTAAAATAGATACTAATTCTGTTTTAAATAATAAACTCCTAATTATATCCTTTAGGACATTTTGGTGGCAAATGGCTATTTTCTGATTTTTTACAACAAATACTTAAGGTATAGCTACCATATGTACACATTGTACCAGGTGCTATGGAGGCAATGTATAAGATGTATATGGTCATTATCTTCACAAAGGTCTATAGTGGCATAAGAGATGCTGGTACTAGCAAATGAAAGTTTAAAGAATGATCACATATGGGGGTAAGGACACAGAAGAAAAAGGACAAGTGTTATAAGGATACATGGGTAGGGCTCAGAGAAAATTTCTAGAGGGAAGCTGTACCTGAGGTCTACTGGGGAGTACTTGACAAATGCAGGAGATCTAAGCAGCAGAAGAGGTAGACAGGGCAGAAAGAAATAGCACACACAGCACAGAGGCAGTCAGGAACATGAGGCTACAGAAAGACATGGAAAAGACCTAAGTGAAGGGGTTCTGGGGTGGTGAACAGTTCAATGGAACCAGAAGAATCAGAGTATATCAGTTTTCAGATGATATTTTAGACTTTTCCCCTAAGATAAAAGAAGAAGAGGAGGACGACAATGACAAACCATCAGGGGTGTGTTGCTTACCTGGTCTCAACAAGGAGTAGCCAGTCATGGCTGTGGCTACGGTTAGCCATGAAGTACCTGTTCAGCCCTTGGGGCCAGATTCTATGTGTTCATTGAAAAGTGAAGACAGGACTATTCATTTTAAAGGAAAATAAGTGGGGCATGGTGGCTTCTGCCTTGAACCCCAACCTTTTGCCTATAGTTCCCTAACTGGGGAAGCTAAGGTAGGATTGCTTTGAGTTTAATGTCTACCTGCCAGGCCAATCTAGGCTACAGAGTGAGACCTGGTCTTAAAAAGAAACAAAAGCAAAGCAGGGGAGGCAAACAAACAAAACTCTCAAAACACAATCTTCCTTTGAGTTTTCTATTTTATCCTCTGAGAGTTCAGAAAATACATACAGAACCAGAGTTCTTGAGTAGATATGAGGTGTGCGTGTGGTGGGGGGAGACATATGGCATATGTGTGTGTGATGCAGAGAGACACATGGGCTCGGGGGGGAGGCACATGGGATATGTGTGTGGTGGAGATGGTGGAGGAAATGAGTCATATTCTAAGTGTGCAGCTAGCATCTGTGTATTTTTATCCTGTCCTGGGTCTGCTTTGTGTCAAGCTCCAGTATTCTCTTTCACCATTCAAAAAGCCCAACAGTTTATCTGTGCTATTTGGTTTCCTTTGGACTAGAAGATTTCAAAGCTATGGATATCTGAGTAAATTTAAGAGAAAGTAGTAAGATCTGAGCTTCTTATTTAAAATCCAAATGTGCCAATCCCCACTATGTATATCCTGTTCTTTCCAAATACCATCCACCCAATTGACAAATCAATGGCATTCACTGAGTGAACATATATGGAATATGTTCTCTGTATAGGAACTATAAGAACCTCTGGCAGGTCCCATTCCTGAATAAACAACTGAAATGAAAATCAGAAATGTAACAGGATATGCTTCACTATTTCAAAGATGTATGGATTGAATGGTTATGACTCCCAAACTTACATGTTGAAACCTTAATCTCTAAGAGGAACTGAATTTACGTCATAAAAGAGTGGTCCAGGAGGTCCTTCACTCCTCCCACAATTTCAGGTTACTCCAGAAAGACAGTGTGTGAGAGCAGAATGTTGGCTCTCTATAGACAATCTACTTTCATCTGGACCTTGGACTTCACAGCCTCCAGAACTAAGAAATGAATTCCTGCTATTCACAGGCCCTTGGTCAATAGTATCCCTAAACTCCACAATAAAAGAGCAATACAAAAGATGTTCCTATCTATATAGACAAGCATGTATTATGAGGCACAAAACATTAAAACCAGTACCTACACCATTCAGGGACTTACTTTGTATTTCATAAAGATCACAAAAATGAGAGCGAAACAGATACTGATGGTCCAAGGATAGGGTATGCAGTCTTACAAAGTTTCTTTTCCAAGTCTCTAAACAAAGACTGAGGAAATGTTCATAGCAGCTTTATTTATTATAGGGAAGAACTAGAAATAGCCCAGATGTCATTCAGCAAGTACATAAATATAACCATAAATAAAATGTCACTCAGAACAAAGTAGCAAACTACTGATGCATAGGAATTGGATGCATCTCAAGAAAACTATACTGAGTGAAAACCAGCATGACTCCACTTACATAACCTCCTTGGAGTGCTAAAACCATAGAGGACATATTTGTGGTTGCCAATGACAAAAAAGAACAGAGAGGAAGCTGTGGTTATAAAGGTATCATGAGGGGCCCTGTCCTTTTCTTGACTATGGTAGTGCTCACAAGGTACACGTGTAGTAAAATGGAATAGAAATGCGTCTATTCAGACATACAAGTCAATGCATAAGTAAAATTGATGAAACTGGAATAATCTTGGTGGACTGAATCAATGTTAATTCCTTATTTTAGGATTATATTGTAGTTATATAGGAGGTTGTCACTGAGGGTAATGGTGAGGGGCATAGGGAATCTCTATTATTTCCTACAACAGGATGGGAATCTATAATTTGCTCAAAATAAAAATAACATAGAATAAACTACAAAAATACAAAAGTTTAACAAGAGTCAATGTAATTAAAATTGCAAAATACAGTAAGAAACTGTTAGTCATTTGATTCTAAATTCCATAAAGACAGAGAGTTTGGCTCTTTTTGCTTATCACGGTCATCCCTCAAATGTCTTAAATACTGGAAAACTATTTCCTGAACTAATGCAAGAACCTTCTAGACATTCCACAGCAGAGAAGCTGAAAGACCACCATACCATGGAGGGAGAGTAAATTAAGCTGCTAATCACTCATAGTTATTATTATACCAATAAAACCAACATAAGACCATCAGTCCACTATGTATTATAAAGATACATAGCTGCATACATTGTAGTTATAATTAAGACAGAGACATTAAACATATAGGAATTAAAAAATAGAACAAGCCATTATATTAGGGGGTTGGTGGATTATAGATGTTTATCCCTCATTTTTTTTATATTTTTGTAACCCAAAAATATCAATACAAAGGGGTAGGAATGAGAATTATCCTAAGAGCTTTTAAAGCATTCTTTATGTATTCTTTTTACTACCAACAGAAAAGTATACATATAAATAATAAGACAAATCAATAATAGAACTCTACACATACCAATTTAAGAGCATGAATGTTGCCAACTGTGTTCTGTGAAGGCACACCCATCCAATCTCATTGCCCTTCTGACATGGGAAGCTCACAATTATTTTACTACATATGTATCCACAGACAATAGAAGCAGTTGCTCTTATTTTGAACTTTAGAAAACCAGTTTGTTTCTTACACTGGTTTTGTTTGCTTGTTGGCAGATGTAGGGATCAAACCCAGCACCTTATGATCTTCAGGAAAGCATTCTATCACTGAGCTACATCCTTGACCCTTTTACTGCCTATTTATGCCATAGAGATTGTTCATTGGTTAAGGGTACTAACTGCTCTTCCAGATGACCCAGGACCCAAATCCCAGCACCCATATGTATCTCACAATTGTCTGTAACTGCAAGATCTGATACTCTCACATAGACAAACCTGTAGGTAAAACACCAATGAACACAAAATAAAAGTAAGTAAATTTCAAAATATTCTTAAAATGAATATTAGTTATATATATAAAGCATCAAAAAATCCCATGAAGGTCTTACTAGCATTTCTTATGTTCAAATCTGACCACTGTGAGCTTGAGAAATAAGTCAGAGCTGCTTGCCTCGGTCAGCTGCTAGCTGGTGGCCTCTGGTCACGACAGGCAGATTCTGCTTTGTCAGAGCCCTGCAAACATACCTAGTTCATTAGCTGAGAGGAAGCTGAGGAGCACCAAGGCATCAGGAAACAGGACAAAGGACAATAAAGTTGCAGGGTTGAATCAGTGGTGTTTATTACACTGGCAAACCTGAAATGCTCAGTAAGTGCTATGGCTACTGATTCCATCATGGGACTAAAACACATCACTGTTTATCCTAAAACAGTAATGAGTTAAAAAGAGAAGTACTATCTAGTGTTATGGTTTCTCAGAATTTTTGAGACTGGGTCTCATAAATGTAGCCAGGGTTGGCCTAAAACTTGCTTTGTAGTCAAGGATAGCCTTAAAATTCTGTTCTTTCTGTCTCTATCTCCTAATTACTGTGGTTACAAGTGTGTGGCACCTCACCTTAGGCATTGCTTTTAATTGAGCAGTTTGGATATCCCAATCAATTTTCTGCAAACTCACTATTTGACATTCCAAAATCAGGTAGACTCATGCACTTTAGAAAGATCTCTATGTAGTGTCTGTAAGACCCTCATTTTTGTTTGCTTATTTGTTTGTCTTTTTAGAAGTTTTAAGATTCAAGTTTGCACATTCAAAGCAGAATGTGCACATAGGTACATTTGTACTACAAAACACACAAAGATGCAATGAAGATTGCTAAAGCTCTACTACAAAACAATAATAATAATCCAAGATCTTGTACAGTACTTTCTAGTAAATCTTAGAGGCAGCTTAATTTAATCTGGCATGTTAACGCTTTTAATCTTAGTCATCTCAGAGCTGACAAACACGATTAGGAGTGATCACCAGCAGCTGTGATCTGATAAAGGGAGGTGACAACAAGGTGAGGCTGGGAGCAGGGACATGCAACAAGGAACATGTTGCTCCAGTTTTGCAAACAAGAGCAAATGCCCAATTTTGCATCATCCTTCCACTCAGCTGCCCAAAGCTGCTGATCTTAGAGCCCTATAGTACTTGTGTAGGGTTATGAGCCTGGTAACGATGGACACATCAGGAGACATTGATTCCATTCATGTTTTATTGTTTTGTTTTGTTTTTGATTCCATTGCCTTTGAAATTTGTACATGCACCCAATACTGTGTAGTTTATGGTCCTGCATAGTTTGTTGGCAGTTTGTTTGGCCACTGTCACAAGAGGAAGGTATATATAAAACAGTTCCAGTTTAAAAGTGACTCTCAGTATCATTGCCATAAGAATATTCCTACCATTGTGCTACTCCCTTGTGATCCAGGTGCCAGTAGCATAGGTCTTACCCAAGAGCTTGACAGAAGTGCAGAATGCTAAATGTGAAAGTTGAGGAGGATTGATCTGCAGTTGTTTGGACAAGGACTCCTTTTAAGTTTTACTATATCAATGGGTGTAACACTTAAAAATTTCATTTCTATAGAAAACATCTAAAGTTTTTTGGTATAGGCATAATACATAAAATCAATGAGAGGGTCCAACTCTCAAATGGTTCCTAATTCACTAAGAAGGCACAGGGGCATATATTAAGCAAACAAAGTTAAGAAAATTTTCAACTATTATTAATCAGGTTTTGAAATGACACACACAAAAAATATTCTCCAAAGCTGGCTTTTCCATTATTTCTGGAAGACACTATCACTGCTGCACATAGCAGCAAGTCAAGGATTACTAAATGAAAGTAGATACTGCTCTAGGGAGAGCGGGGATGTGAGATTTACCCCCGGAGATAAGAGGTTTACCGGGCACCCATGGATTAACCCTGCATGACTTAGGAAAATCCAGGCACTTGGCCCAGGCATTCTGCATTTCACCAGCATCAACCCATTTAAACCAAGAAAAACTAATTTAACAACTCATGTTATAGCTCTTTCCACTGTAAAAAAATTTTTAAAAAAGTAAAAAGATTCTTAATGACAAAATTATTAATGCCATAAGACACTAATGTTAGCAAGAATTACACATTCCCAGTCTGAGACAGGGCCTCCAGGTCCGAGTCTCCTTAGCATGCTGATCCTGACAGAATCATGACTGCATAACTATCTGCCAAGCACCCACGAGCTCTCAAATACTGTAAGTTTTAGAGAGATCAAAATCAAAACCTGTGCTATTTTCTTGCTTCTTCAACTTGGTATCCTGCTTAAATTATAGGTTAAAATAATTTTTGAAATATCGAGTGAATGGACGCATTATAGAAATGCAGATGAGAGCAGTAACATTCAAAAACAGCAGGAAAGTACTGACAGCTGCTGATTTTGAATGACAGTCTCTTTGGGCTGTGCAGTCAGAGTGAAGGGAACACAGCTACAGAAGACCTGAATCTCTTACTTTTTCTATAAAATTACAAAGGGACTAGATGCTCTGTCTACTCAGAGAAGTGAATTTTAAGTAATTAATCCATAACATGGGCAAGATAATAAGAACTGTTTTCCTGTTTCTCTGGAATTTATTCCAGAGAATGTTATACTATGGGATAATTGGGAAAGAAACATAACAAAACAAACAAATTAACAATAGTCCTCTCTTCCTCCTCCTGTACACTGAATCAGATTTGAGAAAGACTGGTCAGCCCTGGCATTGAGACCAGCTCAGAGCCAATAGGCAAGCCACTGTCCTGAACTTTTAACAATGGTGGATTCCCAGTGCTACTTAGATGGCAGGGCCCAAGTGAGCACTAGACGATACTTGCATGAGTGCGTCCCTCACAGTACTGTAGAGAAGGTAAAATAGCTAGATTGAGAGTCTGCAGTCACATAACCTGTTACTTCCTCCTCCTGTTTCTTACAGGTCCTTCATTTCCCCTCGTTACAAAGCTAATGGCAGACAGATGACTAAAAAAATGGCTCAAGAGTAGAAGGAGGAAAAAAAAAACAGCTCTTAAGAAAAGACATATATGTACTTATTTATTTTGAAATGTCTCAATCCTTCATTCTTTTTGGGGACTAAGTACAGTATAAAGCCAGATGAACTACAGAGATTAGATAAGGTATACCAAATCTGGGAAACATTTTAAAACATGATCAGACTCTGGATATCAATGAGAATTAAGAACCTGCAGGGATATTAACTTTCCTACAGATCCTAAATTCAGCTTTCAGTAAAATCAAACCTAATATTCTGCCACAAAAATGTATTCTCTACTTCCTCCAAAATTTATTATAAACACAAGTTCCAGTATATAAATTATAAGTGTAGGGTACTTTGGTTATAATAAATAAAGCAAGTATCAAGATTAAACAAATAAACAATAGGGCTCCAGATTGAACAATATGAATTGTTGTATTGAGTTTTTAAACTAACACAGATACACAAGCAGCCTTAATTTAGAAGACTTTAGAGTCACAGGGGAAGAAAGTACATTCCAGAATTTGTGCAGACTGCTTTCAGATTTGGAGTTCAATCTACCAGCTTCACTTCATCCTGATGAGTGCCTGCAGTTGCATGATCTTTCTCTTGTTAATAGGCTTAAACTCCATCTTCTTTCTATGAAATGCTTGTGTATTGTCCTATGAAATCTAATGGACTTTCATAATATTGTCCAACTTTTCAGAAAACTTTAATGAAGAAGCAATTTCAAAACAATTTAAAAACACAAAATACTTAAGACTTACCGCTATGGAAAATTAGATGCTAGTCATGAATGAGGTATGTAGTCACTAATTCTAAATTCTGATACTCCAGATACTTAGGAGAAACAAGAGAAGTCAAGTATAGTTTGCCATATTAGGATTCTTCTCCTGGCCAAAGGCAATTGGTAGAGGATGTGACTGAAGGCTGGTGATTAGAGGAATAGCAGGCACATTCTTTGCCATCAGAAGGGCTTAGAAGCAGCTTCAAAAGCTTAGCCATCATCAGCCCATGTGGCTTGTCAGGGACACCATGCTCCAATCTTTTGAATGTGAGCAAGAGATTAAGCAAGACTGCCAAGATACTCAGACAAGTACAATCACCTGCTAACATACTTTCTGTGATTGCTGATATGTGAAATGGAAAGGAGAACCCTGGGGTATCAGAAGATGTACACAAGAGAAAGGAGCATCTGAAAATGTTTGCCTCCACACCTATGGCTTGAAACCTAAATGACAACAACAAAATTTGAGATATAGTTCCACTGTGTGTGCTGATCTGGAACTTGAGGTGTGTATTCCTGAATGTAGTACTTACTATTTACTACATAAAATCTCACTCCATTCTTAGTAGCCTGCCCCTGTCTCAGGCATATTCACTTGGAGCAGTGCCTATTTGACAGTGATTACCTCGTCTGCAGACGAGGTTACCCTTGAACTCACAGAGAGGTATGCCTCTCTTTCCTGAGTGGTTGGATTAATGGTGTGTGCCACCATGCCCAGCAACAAAAATATTTTAAAGCATTAAAAATGTGTTCATAAATTGGGCTGGAGAGATGGCTCAGTAGTAAGAGTATGTGTTGCTCTTCCAGAGGACCCAGGTTCAATTACCAGGACCCACATAGTGATTCTCAACTATTAGTAACTCCAGTTCCAGGGGATCTGATGACCTCCTCTGATATAGCTGGGCACCAAAAACACATGTGATACTCATACATATATGCAGAACAAAACATTCATACACTAAAAAATAAACAGATCTTTTAAAAATTTTATGTATATATTAATTTTATAAACTATAAAATATATTAAAATGTGAAACAAATCATAGTTACTGCCACCAGACGGTTGGTATTTATAAGTAAATATTTTATTTGTATTAGGTATAAGTTCCATTAATGACTGTCAAATAGGCACTGCTCCAAGTGAATATGCCTGAGACAGGGGCAGGCTACTAAGAATGGAGTGAGATTTTATGTAGTAAATAGTAAGTACTACATTCAGGAATACACACCTCAAGTGGAAAAAGCTATGTAGTTAAGATTGCTTAGTTTACTATTGAATTTAAACATGCTGAACAGCCAACTGTTTAACTTTTTCACTTCTAACACCAGGAAAAACTCATTCCCTTGCCAGGAGCAAGTGAAAAGAAGGCCAGTGTCTGCAAAGCTACAGTTAAATGATGAACCATATTAACAGCACAGAGAGAATCTCAGTGGTTCAGGTCCTGCAGAAAAAGCAGAAGCTCCTCCCAGAAGAACACTTTGCACACACGAAAGCTGCTTAAGAACGAACCCTCTCCTCCTACAGGGCAGCTTGGTGTCCAGCTGCGAACACGTTTCTTTTTCTTTAGTTGTACCCTGCATAATTCAGTATGGCATGTGACTATTGGCTAAACTATTGGCTAAACTTCCAGCCACTACATTAGAAGCTAGATTCTGTTTATATGATGAAAATCATGTGACTTTTAGGCAGATGGCAGGCCATCAGATATGTTTTAGAATCTGATTCTTTTTCAGAACTTGACAGTGGTTGTGCTGGCTTTCTGGGAAGATTAAATTTCCTTCAATTAGAGTAAAGGAAAGCAAAAGTTAAGACACACAGTGGAGTTCTGCTAAAATCACTCCTTTCTTTGCAAAGGCAACTGTCTTCAGTGTAGGGAGAAGAAATGTTCTAAACATGACTATTACCACCTTTCCATTCTATTCATGGTAGGAAAACGGTAGCAGCTAGATACAAATCAGTAAAGTGACACCCTTTCATTTGTTGGTCCCAGTAAACAGTTAATATTTTCTTAAAGTTGCTTAAGCAAGACTCTCTCTCTCTCTCTCTCTCTCTCTCTCTCTGTTACTTGTTAGTATGGGTATGCACATGTGCATGTGGAGGTTCAAGACTGACATTTGGTATGTTCTTCGATTGCTTACCACCTTTCCTTTTTGAGATTAGGTCTCTTCTCACTGATCCTGAGGCTCATCAATTACACTAGGCTAGCCTGTAATAAGTTCCAGAGATCCCCCTGTCGCTAATGCCCCAATTGCTGGGGTTACAGAAACACCCCAGCACTCTAAATTCCCCTTAGCTCCTTACATGCCTTGGGAAATTAAACTCAGGTCTTTATGACTACAGGACAAGCACATTACCAATGATCAATCTCCCCAGCCTGGCTGGACTTCTCACAGGTGCAGCGTGTAAGACCCGGACATAGAACAAGCTTTTTAAGCTCAGCACTGTTGATATGGTGGGTTGGATAGTTAAGTGTGAGGTGCTTTCTTATGCACTGCAAACTATTCAGCAGGGGCATCAGCTTCTAGCCTTCAGATGCCAGTAGCACTGGCTTTGATCAGCTGTGACAACAACCATATGTGTCCAAAAAGTTGGAAGGCTGAGGCAGGATGATAAAGAGTTCATTGTCAGCCTGGGCTATGTAACTAGTTTAGATACATGAGATTCCCTGTCCCAAGAAAACAAGTTATCTAGAAGTTGCCACACATCTCTTGGTTTGAGGTGGGGGGTGGGGGTGGGGAACAGGAGGTACTATGCAGAATCATTCCTAGTTGAAAACTGCTAGCTCAGGATGTACATAAGCCAAATAGTGAAACAAGACTGAAATTTAAATTATCTGTATTCTTTGCAATGAAATTACAAATAGCTGCAAATCCCAAATCTTCAGACAAATTACTATACAGAATTTGATCTCTATGAAGAAAAAAACAAAACCAGACTTATTGTGTATAATTTGAAATACTGTGAAGTTTCAAGCTTGACTTTATCAATTTAACAAGTTCAGCTTAACCTTTGAGACATTTAAGATTTTTTAACTTTTATAACTAGTTAACAAAAGTGAATCTTTGTATGTTTACCTTCAACCACTAGCACTGAAATCACAGACCAACCTTGTACATGGGAGCTGGGAACTCGAATACAGGTCTTCATGCTTGCATTGCAAGAGTTCTTACCTACTAAACCAGATCCCAAGACTAAAATAAATCTTCTGTTGATACCCGGGACTGAATTATAATGAGAAAGGCTAGCTTATTCTGAATTATAATGAGAAAGGCTTATTCTGAAGGACCCATTTACTTCAAATCCAAGATATGTTCTTAGAAAGGAAGAAGCTGCTGGAGCAGGGTCTGGCCATGATCATGTTTCCTGCTTACAATTCTGCCATAGTGTCAAATGTCTGATACAAAGTGACTACTGTATTTGCATGACTGAGACCACAGGAGTTCCTCTCCTATGGCCTTAAGATCACACATCTAGCCTATCTCTAGAACCCATCTTCATGGAGAAATGACAGTGTTTTAAAGAGTTTCAATGTAATTATGCCTCATTGTCACATAGAATTGTGTTATATCAGGAAACATTTTTGTAAATTGCACTCTACTTAATATGCCTAAAATAAACTGCCCAATTGTCGACACTCTAGAAGTTTGAACCAGGTTTTCTACTTGCCTCATTTGGATTACACTGCCTGCCCAGGGGTTTGCAGAGACCCCCACAGGGCCTATGTCACATACAGCCATAGACATAGTTATTATGCCCTTAGTCAATGTACACTCATCAGCTGTGAAGATACCATTTTGCTTACTACATAGACTTTTAGAAAAAAATGACACTTTGGAAGTAGAAATTATTCATATAAAATTTGTCTTTAATGACTTACAAAAAAATGGATGCCAAATTATCAGGTTGTTTTTTATGTTCTCACAGACATAACACTGGATCCTTGTTAGCAATGACTGCCATGCACTTTGGTAGTGTATTCAGGTTTAAAAACAGAAGTTGTTTTTCTTTCTTCAGTGTTGGGGACTGAGAAAAGCAAGCTGCCACTGTGCTTAACCTTAGCCCTAAGACAGAAGTCATTGCAAACCTCATTCTAGTTTAGATAGAGTATGTCACTTAAGGCATCCACGTGTGTCTGGAGAAGTGCTTACCCAGCATGACAGAAGCTTGGTTTGATCCCACCACTGAGCAGCAAACCTAGTTGTGGTGATGAATGGCACTTGGGGAGGTAGAGACAGGAGGATGAGAAGTTCAAAGTCATTCTTGGCTACACAATGAATTTGAGATCAGGCTGGACAATGTGAGACTCTGTCTTAAACAAAACAAACAAACTTCTCTATTTTTGTTTATGTTACTCTGATGCATTCACAGAAAAATGTTCTCGAGTCTGTGTATGTGTGTGTGTGTCAGAGAGAGAGGCCTTACTAATAGCTTATCAAATACATGATAGCAGATACATACCATCAAAACTACCTTGCTCTGAAGCAAGGTGCAACAGCTGGTTGTATGTTTCAATTGAGGGTTGATAGACAAAGACTCCAGAATTGAAGCAGTCAGGCCACCCTGGATCTGGTGCTGCTGACAATTCTTCTCTTTCAAAAAGATCATCAATATTTGAGAGGACCTGATTCAAGAAAGCAAAAGACAAAGAAAGGCATTACAAGAATGCTTTGCTTATGCACACCTTCCTAGGTTCTCCCTGTCACACAACACAAAAGATGGTGACATCTGTAAGGCAGCCTGAGATTACTTCCCTTCACTCCTTGACACTTCTTATAATAGTGGTTTTATCTGAACTTTATTGTCAAATCTTGACAGTATTTTGCAAATAAGTGACGGGTCTCTATTATTATGCATATCCTTTCAACCCTTAAAGTCACACTCACCAAAGTATCTGCATCCATGAACACACATTTAGAATACTGAGTAAGTGACCAGCAGTGGAGTTTCGTCAGTGTGATGCCCAATTCAGGCCTCTTCATTAAAGTTAGATGAGCAGAATCGCCACTGTCCAAGACATCTACCATGATGACTTCATCAAAGACAGTCTCTAAAATTTTTCTGTAAAAATAAATTCCAGAAACGTCACATAGAATCTTTTCAAAGCACATGACCCATTTACTCTAAGACTGTTCCCTTACAGCCCTACCCATCAATCATGAGACACTCAGGTGCTTTGTCATTGGTGTTGGGTCCAGCCCTATGGAGTCCATACTTTCCAGAGGAGGGGAATGTGGATTGAAGAAGAAAATAGATAAGAGACAACAGAGTCAGGAGGGCATCCAGTGAATACTGTGATCCATCTCAAGTTTATTATTCAAAGTTCTTATATACCCCAACCCAAAAGGGTCAGGAGGGCAAAACACTCCCTTGCCATGATAGAAAGAACAAAGCAATTTCCTCCTCACCTCTCAGAACAACAAGTAATCACACCCTAAGTCAAAATATCCTTTTGTCAAGGCAAAACATGCTGTATCCACACTGTAGGTCAAGCATCCTGTTCTTTTGTGTAACCTTGAAGGAGCAAGAATAGGTCTGAACTCTCTGACTTTTAGTCTAGGTGGAAGAGATTAATATACTGTATCCCTTAAATCTGTCTTGATTCACCCCAGAACATCTATGTTCATGTGCACATATAGTTAAATCCATGAAGTAATGGAACTGTTTATGGTTCGACTTGTCTTAAGAAATTATCACAGGAGAATTTTCTTTTTTTTTTGTCACTGTATACCTGGCATGCTATGAAAAACCTTTGAAAATGTGAGCAACATTTAGGAGTATATCTCTGTAAAAGCCCATGTGTTTGACAGTGACATTTTATTGGAATTGGCTTGACTGGCTTTTGCATATTTTAAATAAATGGTGCTGGATAATGTCCATATAATATATGAGATAAAGCCTATAACTAATCACTTCTCCTAGAGTAATAAACCAAAGTTTCCTGAAGTTCTGTGTCTGTACTGCTTCGTTTTTTTGTTTGTTTGTTTGTTTTTGTCAATTTGACACATGCTAGAGTCATCTGGAAAGAGAGAATGTCAACTGAGAAAATGTCTCTATCAGACGAGCTTCTAGGCAAGTCTGTAGGGCATTTTCTTGATTGCTGGTAGAAGTGGGAGGGTCCAGAACACTGTAGGTGGTGCCAATCTTGGGCAAGCTCATCCTGAGTGAGCAAGCTAAGAAGTTCCTTTATAACCTCTGCCTCAGTTCCTGTCAACAGGGCCTTGATGTCCTACCCTGATTTCCCTTCATGATGGACTATCAGTTGTAAGTCAAAATAAACTCTTTCCTCTCCAAGTTGTTTTTGGTGATGGTGTTTATCACAGCAAAAGAAAGCATACTAGAAGACTGTCCCAAGAAAGATTAAAAGGATTAACTATGAGATCTTTGTTTTGGAACACAGTGTAACTGCTCTTAATAAGTGTTTAGCATTTACTTGGTCATAACTGACTCATTTTGGCTTTTGAGATTTAAGAGTTTTCAATGTTCAAAATTACCTAAATATGTGTGAGTGTGTGTGTGTGTGTGCTCATGTATTTGAGTGAACTCAAATCTAGGGAATCATTCCTCAGGAACTATCTGCCTTGTTTTTTGTTTTGTTTTGTTTAGAAATCTTCTCTCATTGGGATCTGGGACTTACTGACTAGGTTAGGACAGAGGGCTAGTGAAGTCCAAGGATCCGCCTCTCTCTGCCTGGTGATGGGATTACAGACACACAGACAAGCACCACCACCGTGCACCTCTATGCCCAGATTTTTAGAGTGGTGCTGAGGATTGAACTCAGGTTTGCATGTCTTTAGTGGTATGTTAATCAAGTAGGCACAACACCTAGAGGAAAAATAAATGATACAAACATTTAACACATTCACAGAAGAAAACTGGTATTGCATTTTACCTCTCATATTAGATAAAAATACATTTTACTTCACAGTAAACTTGGTCTTTTTTTCTTGTTAACAATAATCAGTGGTACCAATGACTTTAGGGGATCACGGTAGTGGGATTCAAGATTAAATCTGGATGTCACACAGTTCTCAGTAATGGAAATATTAGAAGAAAGTTTTCTGGACACCTTTCTCAAGAGCTATTTCAAATCAATGTCATTAATGTGGAAGATACATATATATGCATATGCACATATTATAACATCTTGTTTTTAAAGGCTCTTGGCCTATGTTTTCATTTTTAAAATGTAAGATATTCTCAATTTTTAAGAAGGCTAGGTAATTGTAACAGTAAGATTAAGCAATGCTGCTGGCACACCAGGGTATTTTTAAAGTTAATACCCAGATATCACAAAATTGAATTCCAAATATCAAAAGGAACTAACCCAATCAATAAGTAAGCAACTTGTACTCAGTGCTTTTTCTCCTAAAAAATCCTGTAATAGTTTCAGAAAGCCGAATAATAAGGATTTTATTCTAGCATATGTAAAGATCATTAGGTGACAAATATCAGCTGCAGTGGAGAAAACTGTTCAATATTACCGGAAGATTTCCTTCTTTACGGGAAACAATGCAATTTTAGCTTCATTTGGGGAAAGGAGTGCGCGCAGAGAGAACAGACATAGTTTGGCAGGCTCACCATCAGAAGACTTGATGAGGGGGAAGTTCTCTCATTCCCAAATGGAATTAGGAAGACAGAGGCCAAAGTGACACTTCCCAGGAGGAATCCTGGAACATCTCCCAAAAGCGAAGAAGAGATTCAAATTCAGGAGTCTTTAGCTTAGCATCACATACCTGTGTCTACCTAGTGCTCAGCTCCCAGGAAGGTAGGGGTCAGTGACCACTGACTCCAGAAATGGGGAAAGGGTGTTAGGACCCTAAGGACACAGAGACAGACAGGCAGGCAATCCTCACCTCATGGAGTCTGAGACCTGTGGGGTGATGAGTACAACCATCCTCCTGGTAGTTTTTTGCTGTTTCAAGGATGAGCCCAGGACAAGTGCACCTTTGGCATAGGCATCATTTGTAGTCAGCGTCACAAAGGCCTGATCTTAATACAAAGAAAAAGAACCATATCTCAGCTAGAAAAGGTCTTTCCCCAGGACTACTTTCAAATAATAGTTCAGCAAAATCATCTCCTCAGAGCTCTCAACTTTCTGTGTTAGTGAGGCAGCAGCCCCTTTAGTGGGACAACTCAAGCAGCCATCCAGGAACAGGCCAAGACTGCAGTTTAGCAGGAATGCCAGATAACCTTCAACAGGATCACCAACCACAAAACTCAAATCCCAGTTAGAGTCTAGACAAATTCTTCGATTAGACTGTAGTCTAACACAGGGTGAAGCTTAGGAGATCACAAAGCATATGTCCTTTCTTTTATAAGGTCTGATGAGTGGTATTTTCACCCAAGCAAGAGCTCTATTACCTACCATCCCAGAAAGTACCAAAGCTTCTGCCTATAGTGAGCCTCCCACAGTAGCCTTGTCTCTTAGTGACCAATCACGAGCTTAGAGGCAAGCTCTAACAAATCTGTCTCTTGCTGTCTCCTGTGTCTCTCTCCTCTCTTCTCTTTCCTTTTCTCTCACTCCCATGCTTCTCTGAGGATCCAATCCCCATGCTTCTGAATCCTACATATTTCACAAGTGTTCTACCAACAAGCTACATCCCTAACTCTGATTATTTTGAGATAGGGCCTAGTTGTATAGACCAAGCATTTGTCCTGCCTCTTCTTCCCAGGTACTAAAATTACAGGTATGAACCATAGCCAGGCTACACTTCTTTGGGAGAATGAGCCATATGCCACCCTCTCCCATATTCTCTGCTCCCCTAACAGAGACAGGAACATAGATGCCAATTTCCCCAAAGCCCCAGCATGTTGAAGGCAAACATGTATTCTTTCCCCTGTGAACAATCCTCATTATACCAGACTTTAAGATTTTTTCCAGGCTTTTCCTATGATCGTTCTGGGGACCATCTCTAAGGGGATTTTAACATTGGTTGGTTAAACTCTGGCAGTGGTCCTGTGTAGAAGAAAGTTAGGAGATTTTGTCACTGTCACTCTCTGACTCAGGTTTCTTCATTCTCCCTACTCATTTTCCAATGTAGAAGTAGAAGCAATGAAAAGTCATCTGAGCAGGAAGAGTGTTGTAGGCTGTCTGGTGGGCCAGTGCATCCCCCAGTAACTGACCTGAGAGCCATTTTTACGCATACTATTGGGCCGTCTTTCGGAACAAGCCATCACATTACTCAAATGTAGAAAGCTGTGAATTCCCAGCTCCAGTCACTTATATCCGGTAATCACAACTGAAGCATATATCAACCTCGGCCTGTACTTGCTTCTGTTATCTTCAAAATATTCGGAGCCACTAATATTTCAAAACCATTTTGCCCCAAAAGTACTTAAACTGAGCACAATGAATTAGGCTTTAACCCCAAAGTGGCCCAGAATTCAGGAGGTGGAGAAAAGTTTTATATAAATAGGATTCAAAAGTTACAGGTGACAATGCTATGCTTTCTCAGATTAAATTAATAAAAGAAGAGGTCAGATGTTATAAACACCAGACTTAGCTAATCCTACAAATGGAAGGGAAAGACCAATGACAGCGAGGTGCTTTAACCTTCAGATGGCAGGTCAGTCGCTGTCATCGCCCAGGCTACAACTTAAAGTGCATGGAAGAATCAATTACCTCTAGGAGCCCAGTCCTGGGGGGCACATTCACCCAGGGACGGACACCTTGCAACAAGTGGCACCAGGGCCTGCCCAGGGCGCTAGCCGGCTCCTGTGTAGCCGCACCCGGCCCCAAAGGCCTAAAAATAGGCTCGGCGCGGAGGCCAAAGCAGGGCCGCAGCCTGGCGTTCCCGCAGGACGCCGGCAGCTCCCCGAGTCGGGAGCCCCAAAGTCAGCGCTCCGGGCGACCCCACCGCTCCCCGCGTCGGCCCCACCCCGCAAGGCCTTCCCTGGACGCAGCAGGCGGAAGCAGCCGCTCTGCAGCGCTGCTGGCTCAGCAGCCCCGGTAGTTGCAGACTCCCGCAGCTCCCGAGCTGCCCGGAGCTCCCCGGCGCAGCAATGCTGCGGAAGCCGGTCACGCAGGCGTACCTGTCATAGTGCGGTGGGTCGGGTGGGTCGAAACAGCCGGGTGCCGGGAAAGGACCGCGGCTAGCGGGGAGGGCGGGAGTCCGCAGCCCGCCGCTCTTATAGCTGCCGTCACGTGGCCGCGCAGGCTCACGCTCAGGCCGCATCCTCCGCGGTGCGCACCGCGGGCGGGGCGACCCTGAGAACCCGCGGGCTGCTGTGCCCAGAAGACACCTGTTGGGGGCTGCTCTGCCTCCAATCCTTCCAGGGCCTGGGAAGGGAAGGATCAGAGATATGAGACTTGTGTCATGAAAATGAACGGTTATGAACCTTCAACTGACCAAGCCCCCTGGCAAGTCAAGCGGGTTGCAGTAATTCAATTGAACTGCCTAAATAGAAGAGATTGTTTACTTATACTCACTCTCCTTCTTCAAACAGACTCTGGAAACTTTCCACACTGTCACATTGGTTTTGTGGCACTAACCTAAAAAAAGATAAGTTTTTACCAAATATTTAGTCTTCGTGCTGGTTGTTTCAATCGATTAGTTAAGTGTTCTATCTAACCATTTTATTTACCAAATCAAGGGCGTAGCAGTTACATATTGCCATATACCTATCAGTTTCTAGATGGTGAAACCACAGGCTTAGAAAAGTTAAGTTTTGTTTCTTTTTGTTTGTTTTGTTGTTGTTGTTGTTTCGAGACCGGGTTTCTCTGTAGCTCTGGAGCCTGTCCTGGAACTAGCTCATGTAGACCAGGATGAAAAGTTAAGTTACTTTGCTATGATAATAAGCTGTAAGTAGACAGGCAGGGTTTGGACCCCAGCAGTTTCAAATTAACACACTGCCTTAGAAAGCTCTGGAGCCTTTGGCATACTGGTTCTGGATAACAGGTACTAAATTCCAGTAATTCTGTTTAGGTAATTCACTTGTTTCAGCTAATCTGTTTCACAAATCTTCAAAGTCAGTTTGACATTTCAGGGAGAAGTTGAGAAATAGCTTTCTAATGTAGCCACACCTTGCACAATTTTCCATCACACCCACTCAGCCAAAGCACAGTAGTGGATCAGCAATGATGGTTCAGTGCTCTGAAAATCATCTCTCAATATGAATGGTGACCATATCAGTTCAAAACAGGAAACAGACGTGAGAGGACAAGTAAAGGTAGCATTGCAGTCCTCAAGATAGTCCTTAACTTACCATGCTCACTTCATTTCCAGTTCTTCAACTTTATATTAGTGCAGAAGCATTAAACATCATCAGACACTACTTTGAATTTTTATATTTTATTGGCTAGTGATATGCAATACAATATTCTTCCATGGTGCTGGACAGCTGTACTAGCTACCAGGGAGAGGTGGGATCATTATGGCAAACAAATAAATGTTGCTCTTTTGCTAGGCTGTGGTATTGGATGCAAAATGTAGTAGGATATTCTAGATACTCACAAAGGGTCTATGTGGATATACAGTCCCATAGTAGTCATAAACATGGGGCTTGTCTACATCACTGCTCTTTGATATGTGGGCCTAGACCTCCTCCCCAGGACTTAACCTGAGCACTTTTTAAGACATAAATTTTGGGGCTTAATTACAGATATTCTAGAGTAGAACCATTTCTGAAAACTACATTCTATTTTTAATTGATATGTATTAACTTAGTACATTTGTGTGGTAGTGTTTGCCATTTCAATAGGGATTATAATATGCAATTATCACAGCATATCTATTACCAGAATATGATTATTTTTCTTATTGGCAATGTTATGGCTCAAACAAAGGGTTTTGTATACACTAGGCAAGTGCTGTACCACGGAAGCTATACTCCTACCCCAAAGCTAAGGTGATTATTTTTATTGTTGTTTGATACAAGGCCTTGTTATATAGTATGGCTGGCCTCATATTCCTGACCTAAACTGAATCCCTCCCTCAGCTTTCTGAGTTGACTCCAGGAATGCACATGGAATCAGAATCTTAAGGTCAGAGCCCAAGAACTGGTTTTTGAAGTATTGTCCTTCAAGAATCTCTCATGTTTCCTTTCTAATCTCTCCATGTCTACTGTGGCTTGAAGGCCAATGGGCATGTGAGGAGGGACCTTCCAGTACTTGGCATTAACCTTATTTTCAAGAAACAGAAATGCAGGGCATAAGGAAAACAGTTTTCCATTTACTCAAATCCTGTGTGCTTAGGAGTTGCACTCTTTGGGAGCTGAAGGCTATGCTTGAACTGTACTTGAGTGGAGGAAGGGAGACAGATGTAGGTGCTTCACAGTCTGAGTTGCTCTTTTCCAGGATAACACATGGGACATTTTTTTAAAAACTCAGGATACCTCTGCCATCAGTATGACTCTTGACCCCCTTCTGCTCCCAGCTGAGTGTCTCAGTGTGGGCTTTCCCAGGATACAGTATTGGAACTCAGAAGGCAAAGCCAAAAGGCACAAGATGACGGGAAAGTGAAGGAGTTGGACTTAGGAACGGCTCCTCTATTTTTTATGTAACTTAATGATATATTTGTTTACAGATTTTACCGAGGCAGATTAGAAAAACAGAAAATTAAGGGTACACTGGAAAGGAAAGAGGGCTTTTACTGGGTTCCTGTTTGCAAGAAGCTTCACTACAGCTGATAAAACCAAATTACTTGCCAGATAACGCATACAACTTTAGGACATCCCAAATAAGGATGTGAAAGACAACAATGTATTTATTTGGGAGAGAAGTATTTGCAACTTTGTATCTTACTATATTAGCACTCCAATCCTATCGTAAAATCTGAATAGACCTTTCATAAAACCATTGAGATGGATCATTGGATGAAGGCACTGCCATTCCTAACAACCTGAATTCAATACCCAGGAACCACAAAGCAGGAGAGAGCTGACTCCTGTAAGTTGGCCTTGGATCTCCATAATCACGCTTTTGGCAAGTTTACACCCTCCCTGCTTCAACAATATACTAAATAAATACACGTAATTTAAAAATTAAAGCACAGAAAAATGTATTTAAAATTCTATTAATGAAAGAACGTTTTTACATAAATAACTAAGCTTTTATATTTTCACTTAATTTCTGAAATCTACTGACATTTTAAGTTTTGCTTAACCTTCAAGTCTTGTTGTAAATCATGCCCCTGAAACATGACCTTAGAAAACCACAGGATCATGGATACAGCCATTGTAAAGACAATAAAGTGCACGTCTCCTTTAAGAAGCCCATTCTGTGACTTGGGCATGCCTTGTTCTTGTCCTAAACACTACTCTATTAACCCCATGCTTAAGATATATGCTAAAATTTTCTTTTTTACAAAAAGATTAGCTTACTTTTATGTTTGTGTTTGCCTGCTTGTATGTCTATGCACCATGTATGTGCACTGCCCATGAGGACAGAAAATCAGGGTCAGATTCCCCCAGTAACTACAGTGGTAGACACTTGTGATTACCACATTAGTTCTGGGAATCAAACTCAGATGACTGGAAGAGCAACCAATGCTCTGTAGCATGAATTCTAACTGATATTAACAATAAAAACCCAGAGTCAGATACAGGCATTAATGCTGAAGATCAGAGAAGCAGAGTGACCAGTCACTATCTATGCTATCTATGCTCGGACCCAAGGAGCAATCTTGTCTCTAGGAATCCTCAGATGCATCTCCAGACTGCATCTGCGCTCTTGTCTACTTACATTCCTTTCTCCACCCAGCCCCATCACTTCCTGTCTCTACCTTCCTGGTGCTGGGATTAAAGGTATGAGCCACTACTGCCTGACTCTGTTTCTCTTTGAGAGTAGACCAAACTCATGAACTCATAGAGATCCATCTGCCTCTGTCTCCTGAGTGCTGGGATTAAAGATGTGTGCCTCGGCTCTATGGCTAACTAGTGGCTCAGCTCTATACTCTTATCTTCAGTGATCAGATCACTGAAACTTGTGATCTTATTTGTTAGATCACAAACAAAATATCACTACAGTGCTCTTAACTTTCCGAGTCATCTCTCCATCCCCAAAAAATACTTTTTAATCACCTTCAACTCTGTTTCACACTGGTTTGTTGTGAAGTTCTCTTCTGAGAGAACTTCAGGAATCTGGCTTCACCTAAGTCAAGGTCACAGCAGCAACACAGAGCCTTGCCTATGTCCAACTGCCTGTGACATTACCACTATGGACATTTTGAGATTGCTGTTACAATTATCTCCCAAATGGTATTACAAATAAGTGATCCTGTTGCCTGAGTTATCTCTGCCTTGAGTTTCCATTGGATGAAGTATCAAAATCTTTAAACTGTAACATGCATGTCAATTGACTGGAAATCCTATTAGAATATAGATTTTTTTTTTATTCAGTTGCTTAAGGTAATTCTCACAGATAATATCTAGATCAACTTTGTGGACCAAATTTGTATAGTGAGATGATGAACATTTTGAATTATTACACAATGGAGAAAATGTATAGATAAATTCTGAGATCTTAATGTATTGATTTTCTTGTGAAAATTGAGCTAGCAAATTTATTAACACCTTCCAAAAAGGATTGAAGTTATATTATACATGGGTGTGCCTAAGTATTAACTTATTAAAACTATGTTGAAGGAAATTATTTAGCATATTTTATTCAGAATTTGTATTTACTGGCTCTGGAATGCATTATGTGATTTTTTGGTTAGATATTTACCTGCCTAATTGTGATGGCTATTCTTGGTTGCCAGTTTGACTATGTCTGGAATTAACTAAAATCCAAAGACAGAGAGCATACCTCTGAAGGATTTTTGCTTAATAGGAAAAATTCTGAAGGAATTTGCTTAATCCATTTTTAATCCATATATATGTTAAGACAGGGTTTCACCGTGTAGCCCTGGCTGCCTTGTAAAACACTTTGTGTATCAAGCTGACCTGGAACTCAGAGATCTGCCTGCCTCTGTCTCCCAAGTGAATGTGTGCTCCAACACTGCCCAATTTTAATCTGGATTTTGAGGTTGGAAGACACATCTTTAATTCAGATCTTGTGCTGGGAAGACAGGCCTTTAACCTGGGCCACGCCTTCTGCTGGAAGCCTATATTAAGGACATGGAATAAGGAAGCTATTGCTCTTTGCTTGCTTGCCCTCACCTTGTTAGCAATTTAATCCCTTCACTAACAGTAGAGCTTAATTCTTCAAGATTCCAGGATATACTGAAGATCAACAGAGACATCCAGGCTTGTGAACTGAGCAACTACTGGATTCTGGAACTTTCTGTTCATAGACTGTCATTGTTAAATTAACTGGACCACAGTGTGTGAGTCATTCTAATATGTATGTATGCATGTGTGTATATATATATATATGTGTGTGTGTGTATGTTTGTGTGTATATATGTGTATATATAAAGAGAGAGAAGAAAGATTCATTCTATAAATTCTCTTAATCTAGAGAACTCTTAATAATACAGATTTTGGTACAAGAAGTGTTTCTAGCAACAGAAGTATAAGGATGAATCTTTTATGTATCTGACATAGACTTTTCAATTTGCGAACAACTATAGTTACCCAATCCTCTCCAGTTACTGAAGCCTCTCCTGAGAGCTCAGCAAATACTGAAAGCCCATTGTGTGAACTAGTTTAAAAACGTAAGGAGATAAATATATTTGATTATTCTGATTCACCAATTGGAGGCAGCAATGGACTTGGTAACTTCGTATTAAAACTTTTGACAGTATGTGGAATAATGAGGAAAATTATGTGGTTTTTTTTTTTTTTTTTTTTTTTTGCCCTTAGTATCTTTGGATAAATTGACAAAGGAAAGGAATGGGCTCTGTGATAAAATTAACCAAATTCTAGCATGGAAGGTGAAAGATGAGATTTAACTTAGTGAAAAATTGACTCTTTTCAGCTGTAAATAAGCATTCTAAATGTTTCTAAGTATGTCCTGGAAGAGAATCTTCTCTCCAGCAAGCACAGAACTCAACTTGTAGAAAATCAAACAGAAACCCTCACTATATGGTTAGCTGAACTACAGCAGAAATTCAATTTTCAGTCTCTGAGGGTGTTGGTGGTTAAAGTCACAGCCATAATTGGTAAAGAACAGGATCCTGAAACTTAGGATAAGGGTGTTTGGAAGGATCCTACTGAAGCTGAGAATTTTGAACTCTCAGATTCTCACAGGTTTATCTTACCTGAAGAAACAGTCTCTCTACCCTCAACTCTACCCCCTTGAAATGTTGCCTTTTTCATCTCTAAGGAAATTAATACTTCATTCTCAGCTAAACCCTCAGCAGCCTTCTCTGAAGGCAATTGTAGGCAAGACAATACTGATGTCCTTCAGAACTCCCCAATATTGCCTCTAGGCTTATAACCGGACTTAAGGTAAAACAGAGGTAGAAAAAAAGTGTAATCAATGAGAAGGTATGGTACGGTACTAAGGAGCTTAATGAGTTGGCCAATTCATTCTAGCAGAAGTCTGAGGAATATGTGCAGGAACAGATTTTAGGATTGTGAGTTAAAAGTGGAGGGAATATAAAACTGGATCAGGCTGAATTACGGAAATTAACACAGGTAAACAGTGTCTAAACAGTCTGAATGGTTGACTGGAGCATTTAGTACAAGATGGCCTGCTGAGATGGGGTTGGAGATGTTTGGAATTACTTGGTTTACAGCTGATAAAGGGATTTTAAGGCTCAGGGAAACTACAATGCCAGAGTAAGTATGATGTGTAAATCCTAATCCTCCACAGTGGGAAGTCCCAGAAGACATGCCCTTTACTAATCCTCTAAGACACAAAAAGGCTAGAGAGGCATCAGCATGTTAGAAAAGTTTTGTTGTTGCTCTTTTTCTTGTGCCAGACATAGGTTTGGAGAGACTGCTGCTCAATTGGACAAATTAAATGCAATGTTAAACCCTGAGGTAGCAGAGTCCAAGTGTGTCAGCAATTGACTTACCAAGAGGAAAGGTGATTGTAATTATCACAATGGGCAACAGAGACAAAACAGTGTTTTTAATGGCCAACACAGACAAGGTGAATTTTATAGTGGCATAACTTGTATGGATCTTTGGGACTGGCTAATCATTCATGGGGATTCCAGGCATGAAATAGGTAAGAAGCCCTATTGCTTTTCTGTTTTATCTGTGGAAGCAGAAAAAAACTCAAACAAATGAAAGAAAGGCTGCATTGTATCTTGGCAAAAGGCAGTCTCAGTCAGTGAACCAGTTTATAGACCCAAAACTCATTGAATAAAAGGGTGCCCAGGTACCTCTGAGGAAGGATCCTGATAAGACACCCAGAAGTTCTAAAGTTGGCCTTTCTCCAGTTCTTCCCCAGAAGGACATACAGCCTTTTACAAGGGTAACTGTATAGCGGAGGGAAGCAAACAATCAGACTTTCCAGGGTCTGTTGGATACTGGTTCTGAATTGATGCTGATTCTGGATGATTCATTATGGCCCTCCCGTTAAAGTAGGGGCTTATGGAGGTCAGGTGATTAAAGGAGTTTTCGATGATGTTTAACACATAGTAGGTCCAGTAGGTCCCCAAACTCATCCTGTTGTTATTTCCCCGGTTCCAGAATGTACAGTTGGGATAGATATACTTAGAAGTTGACAGTGAAACATGTGACTTCTAACCTTA
>PVIU01005984.1:80081-106790 GCA_004026605.1 Ondatra zibethicus
GATGGGGGTGGGCCTTGGACTTCCAACAGGGCAGGGCACCATGCCCTCTTTCAAGGAAGAAGGGGGAGGGAGGAGGGGTGGGGGGGTAGTGGGAGGGGACCGGGAGAAGGGGAAGAAAGGAAAAAAAATTTTATTTCTTTAATTATGTTCTTGAATGGAAAAAATAAAACAAAACAATGTATGGAAAAAAATAAATAAAAAAATAAAAATAAAAAAATAAAAATATAAAAAAAAATTGGACATTGGTTCCCTTACCTGTGTGTTGAGGGCTATTAAGGTTGGAAATGCTACCTCTAGAATTGCTTCTGCCAAAGAAAACAGTAAATCATAAACAATGTCGCATCATTGGAGTAACTGCAGAAATTAGTGCCACCATCAAAGATTTGAAAGATGCTGAGGTTATGG
This sequence comes from Ondatra zibethicus, assembly GCA_004026605.1. Classification (NCBI taxonomy): domain Eukaryota; kingdom Metazoa; phylum Chordata; class Mammalia; order Rodentia; family Cricetidae; genus Ondatra; species Ondatra zibethicus. The sequence goes on from PVIU01005984.1 coordinate 80,487, forward strand.
TTCCCACCACATCTCTCTTTACCTCTCCTATCTTACCAGTGTAGATGACAGATTCATCATGGAGAATGATAGTTGACTGTCAAAAACACAGTCAGTTAGTAACTCTGATTGCAACTACTATACCAGATATAGTGTCCTTACTTGAGCAAATTAACACATCTCCTGGTATATGGTATGCAGTATTGATTTAGCAAATGCCTTTCTCTCAGTACCTGTCCATAAGTTTCACCAAAGACAATTTGCTTTTAATTGGCAAGGCCAGAAATATAGGTATACGTTTTGTTTTGCCTCAGGGATATAGTAATTCTCCTGCCCTGTGTCATAACTTTTAGTTAGAAGGGATCTTGATCATCTGTTTCTTCCACAAAATACACCAGTGCACTATATTGACAATATTATACTGATTGGACCAAGTAAGCAAGAGGTAGCAACCACTTTGAATCCATTGGTAACACATGCATATCAGAGCATGGGAAATAAATTTCAAAGGACCTTCTGCCTCAGGGAAATTCTTAGGAATCCAGTGGTATGGGGCATACAAAGATGTTCCTTCTAAGGTGAAGGATAAGTTATTGCACCTGGTTCTTCCTTACCACTAAGATAGCAGTATAATGTTTAGTGGGCCTGTTTGGATTTTGGAGACAGCAGATTCCCCACTTTGGTGTTTTAGGCCGGCCTACATACCAAGTGAGTCAGAAGGCTGCTAGCTTCATACAGGGTCTGGAACAGGAGAAGGCTCTTCAACAGCTCCAGGCTGCTGGGAAGGCCCTACCACTCAGAAAGTATGATCCAGCAGACCCATTGATACATGAGATGTCAGTGGCAGATAGGGACTTTTTTTGGAGCCTTTGGAAGACTCCCATGGGTGCATCACATAAGAGACCTTTAGGAGTTTAGAGTAAGACTATACCATCATATGCATTCAACTATTCTGCCTTTGAAAGACAGCTCTCAGCCTGCTATTGAAAGTTTGACAATGGGTTACCAAGTTACTCTGTGACCTGAACTGCCCATCATGAGATGGATGTTATCAGACCTATGAAGTCATAAACTAGGATGTATCTATGGAAGTGGTATATACAAGATTGGGCCTGAAGGACCTAGCAAGCTACATGAAGAAGCTGCCCAAATACCTATGGTTTCTACTTCTGCTACAATACCGTCCGCTGCCAAGCATTCATCTATAGCCTCATGGGGTGTTCCCTGTGATTGATTGACTGAGGAAGAGAAGACTAGGACCTGGTTTACTCATGGTTTTTCATGTTATACAGGCACCACACAGAAGTGGACAGCTGCAACACTACAACCCCTTTCTGGGACAACCCTGAAAGATAGTGGTGAAGGGAAATCTTCACAGTAGGCAGAACTTTGGGCAGTACCCATAGTCATACAGATATTATGGAAGAAGAGATGGCCAGGTGTGTGATTGTTTACTGATTTTTGGGCTGTAGCCATGACTGGCTGGATGGTCAGGGACTTGGAAAGAACATGATTGAAATATCGCTGAGAAAGACATCTGGGGAAGAATTATGTGGATAGATTTCTCCAAATGGGCAATGGATATGAAGATACTTGTGTCCCATGTAAATGCTCATCAAAAGGTGACTTCAGCAGAGAATGAGTTCAATAATCATATAAGTAGAATGACCCATTTTGTGGACAGTCATTCTCTTTCCTCAGCTGTTTCCACCATTGCTCAATAGACACATGAATGAAGTGGCTATGGTGGCAGAGATAGGGGTTATGCATGGGCTCAAAACATGAACTTCCACTCTCCAATGCTGACCTGGTTACAGCTGCTACTGAGTGCCACATCTGTCAACAACAGAGACCAACACTTAGCCCCAGATATGGCACCATTCTTAGGGGGTAACTGGCCAGCAATTTGGTGGTAGGTTAACTACATTGGACTACTTCTTCCATGGAAATGACAACACTTTGTCCTTAGTTGTTGTCGGATGCTGTTCATTCCTTCCCAGTCATCCAGCCTCCTGAAATCATCACACAGAAACTATATTATTTAAATCACTGCTCGGTCAATTACTTAAGTGTATTGATAGCTAGCTCTTATATCTTTGGTTAACCATTTCTATTATTTTATATTTTACCATGAGGCTTGTGGCCTACCAGCAAGGTTTTGGCTGTCTGCTTGCTTCTTTTTCCTCTGGCGGCTCCATAGCTTCTCACAACTCCACCTTCTTTCTTCCAGAATTCAGTTCATTCTGTGCCTAGCTCCCATTTTACCATATCACAGTCCAAAGTAGCTTCTTTATTCATTAATCAATAAAAGCAACACATATACAGAAGACCTTCCCACATCATTTCCCCTTTTCTGTTTGAATAGAAAGAAAGGTTTTAACTTCAACATAGTAAACTTACATGCAACAAAACAGTTATCAAGCAAGAATTACAGTTACAATATTTATATCTATTTTATCTTTTATCATAACTAAGGAAAACTATATCTATTCTTCAACTCCATCAAAGACCAAAGAAGGATATAATATTACTTAAGTAAATAGGAAGTACATTGTAAGCAACTTCCAAAACTCTAGAATTGCAGAGATATCTCGCTGTCTGGACAGTCACGCAAGGTTCTTCTATATCATTGGAGCATCCATTTAGCCTACAGGCCCATAATATCTGGCAGACTTTTTCATGAAGCAGGAAATCTGAAGATTTGTTCTGCCTTGTAATACCAAAGTCCATCAGTTGCTTTCTTCTGTGTCCTGAAGAATGTCTGGCAGACTGTTTTATGAAGCAGGAACCCCAAATGATTGTCTCACACTGCTATAGAGATGAAAAATTTGCTTTAGTTTGGATCTTGGTTTATTGATACAAATTTAAGGGCAATTTTGTTATATGTATATGTATTTCTGATCTTGATTAAGGTATTGTGTTTGTGTAGGTCATTTAAAAATATAATGTATAATTAAGAAATATGTTAATAGATAATCATCTATAATAGTCAAGCTTGTAGTCATGTTAGTTAGATTTTCTAGATGTATAGAGATATATTCTAGTTAGATAGGTATTCTTCAAATCTTTCAGAGACTTTAAGAATATGCCATTTAAAATGTTTTAATAACTTAGGACTTTTCGTGACAATGAGACACATATGCTCCTGGCAGCACAAGATACTTCAAGAGGAAGATGGGGAGTGAAGAGGCTCCTTATGAAGTTTGCTAGCCGTTTGGGCAAGAAACTGCTCTTGCCTGGACTGCTTGATAAACTGGACACGTAGGACCCACAGAGAAATGACTGCTGAACTTGGATAAAGTGAGATGGTCCTTCGGGGTTCCTGCTACATGAAAGAGTATGCTAGACATTCTGCAGGACACAGAAGAAACTGACTGACAAACTGCCAATATAAGTGGAACTGTCTTTGAAATTTCCTGCTTCATGGAAAAGTCTGCCAGATACTATGGGCCAGTAGGCTGAATATGGATGCCCCAAAGATACAGAAGAACTTTTGGCAAGATGTCTATGTCAATTCTAGAGATTTAGAAGTTGCTTACAATATATTTCCTGTTTACTTAGGTAACACTATATCCTTTTGGAGTCTTTAATGGAGTTGAAGAATAGATATAGTTTTCCTTAGTTATGATAAAAGATAAAGTAGATATAAATATTGTAACTGTAATTCTTGCTTGATAACTGTTTGGTTGTATGTAATTTTACTATGTAAAGTTAAAGCCTTTCTTTTTGTTGAAACAGAAAAGGGGAAATGTTGTAGGAGGTCCTTTTATTTATGTGTTCCTTTTATTGGTTAATGAATAAAGAACTGCTTTGAGCCTATGGCAGGGAAGAACAGAACTAGGTAGGGAAAGCTAGGCTGTATGCCGGAAGGAAGAAGACAGAGTCAGAGAGAAGCTATGGAACCACCAGAGACAGATGCCGGGAACTTTAGCCAGTAAGCCACTGTCACATGGAGGTACACAGATTAATAGAAATGGGTTAAGTTAATATAAACATTAGCCAATAAAAAGCTAGAGCTAATGGGTCAAGCAGTGATTTAATTAATACAGTTTCTGCGTGATTATTTCAGGGCTAAGCAGCCCAGAACAAGTAAGCGGACCTCCCTCCAACATCTCACCTTCTTTAGGCAACTTCAGCAGTCATTTTTCTATGGGTCCTTCATGTCCAGTTTATCAAGCAGTCCAGGCAAGAGCAGTTTCTTGCCCAAATGGCTAGCAAACTCCATAAGGATCCTCTTCAATGCCCATCACTTACTGGAAAAGATACTTATTCTGATTTTAGATTTGCTTTTCTTGCTTGTAATACTTCTGCCAAAACCCCCATCCATGGACTTACATAATGTTTGATCCACTGACATGGTATTCTACACAGTATTGCTTCTGACAAGGTAATTTACTTCATAGTTTAAGAAGTGTGACATTAAGCCTGTGGTTACAGAATCCACTAGTCTTACCATGTTCCCCACTATCCTGAAGCAGCTAGCCAAGTAGAAAGATAGAATGACCTTTTATTTATTTATTTATTGTGTTTTTTGTCGAGGCAGGGTTGTTTCTTTGTAGCTTTGTAGCCTATCCTGGAACTAGCTCTTGTAGACCAAGCTGGCCTTGAACTCACAGAGATCTGCCTGCTTCTGCCTCCCAAGTGCTGGGATTAAAGATGTGCACCACCGCCCAGCTTAGACTGACCTTTTAAAGATGCAGAGTATTTTGACAAATGCTTTTGCAGCATCTAATGATATGATCATATGGTTTTTTCTTTCAGTTTATTTATAGGATGGATTACATTGATAGATTTTTGTATGTTGAAACAGCCCTGCATCTCTGGGATGAAGCTTACTTGGTCATAATGGATGATTTTTTTGATGTGTTCTTGGATTCGGTTTGGGCAGCAGAGGAGAGGGTACCTGAACTAGCCTTGTCCCATAGTCACATTGATGAATATCTTGATCATCACCATAGAAATTTCGTCCGATGGATGGAGATAGAGACAGAGACCCACATTCACATCAGAGAAATGGACTGAGCTCCCAAGGTCCAGTCGAAGAGCAGAAGGTGGGAGAAGATGAGCAAGGAAGTTAGAACCGTGAGGGGCTGGTCCACCCACTGAGACAGTGTGCCTGATCTAATGGGAGCTCACCAAATCCAGCTGGACTGGGACTGAACGAGCATATGATCAAACCGGACTCTCTGAATGTGGCTGCCAATGGGGGCAGACTGAGAAGCCATCAACAATGACACTAGGACCTATCTCTTCTGCATGTATTATCTTTTTGGGAACCTAGCCTATTTGGGCCGGGATGGAGAGGGGAGGGCCTTGGACTTCCCACAGGGCAGGGCACCATGCCCTCTTTTAAGGAAGCAGGGGAAGGGAGGAGGGGTGGGGGGGAGCGGGAGGGGACTGGGAGAAGGGGAGGAAATGTAAAATTTTTTTGAATAAAAAATAAAAGAATATGAAAAAAAATAAAGATGCAGAGTATCAATTAGGTGCCAGAAGCAAGAATGAATGGACAGCATTCTCCAGAAGGCAGTATATGTTTTGAATCAGAGTCCAATATATGGTAATCTTACTCCCATAAACAGGACCCATGGGTCCAGGAATCAATGAACAGAAGGGGAATAGTTACACTTATTATCACCCCTAGTGACCACTAGAAAAGAGTATGCTTCCTGTTCCTTTAACCCTAAATTTTGCTGACCTAGAAGTTTTGGTTCCAGAGGGAGGAGTGCTCTTGCCAGGAACCACAGCAAACATTTCACTGAACTGAAAACTGAGACATCCCCCTGGCCACTTTGGACTTTTAATGCTGTCAAACCATCAGGCTAAGAAAGGAATAACAGTGTTACAAAGGGTGATAGATCCAGATTATCATGAAGAATTTGGATTGCTTCTCCACAATGGAGTTAAGGAGGATTATGTCTAAAGTGCAGGAGTTACTCTAGGGAGTCTTTGTGTTTTGCATGGTGCTGCCGTGCCCTGTGACTAAAGTTTATGGGAAACTATAACAGCCTAAAACAGGCAGGATTACCAAGGGCACAGACTTCATCAGTAAGGAAGGTATGGAATAACAGGCATGACCTGATTAAGTGATTGCAGAGGATGGAGGAAATGCAAAATGGGTAGTAGAGAAAGGTCATTGTAAATACCAGCTAAGACCATGTGAAACGAGGATTATAACTGACATGAGTGCTTCTGCTTTATTTTTGTTAGGAATATATTTGTACAGATACTTGTGTTTTCTTTCAATTTCCTGTCATGTGTTGTAACATCAGTTAAGAAAATATTAATGGTTGCCACACTTAAGTTTGAGATACTAGAAGGATGTTCCCCAAGGACCATTGCCACTTTTGTAAATTTATAATGAATTTGCAGTTGTATGAGGAATAGTTATATCATGTTAGATAATTATGACCTGGTTAAATATATAATGCATTTACAATTATTTGTGGGGTTATATTAACTTTAAGCATTACTATGACCTGGTCATTGTTTTTCATTTGGAAATTAATCATGACATAAGGAGATTTGCTTGTGTGTCAAGGTGACATAGAATGTATTGTAATGGCTATTTTTGGTTTTCAACTGGACTGTATCTGGAATGAACTATAACCCAGAAATGGAGTGCCCACTTGTGATCTGGATATTGAGACTGAATTATACACACCTTTAATCCAGATCTGGAGGCTGGAAGGCACATGCCTTTAATCCAGACTTTGAGGCTGAAAGGCACACCTTTAACTGGTGCATACCTTCTGCTGGAAGGCTATAATAATGACAATGAAAGAAGAAAGGGTTCATTCTTCACCTACTTGTTCTTACCTTGTCAACACATCCATTACTTCACTGGCACTGGAATCTGCTTCTTTGGGATTCCAGCATATACAGAAGACCAGCTAAGACACCCAGCCTTGTGGGACTGAGCAGCTATTAGATTCTTGGACTTTCTATTCACAATTCACAACTAGGTATTGTTAGACTGCAGCCTGTAAGAAGTCATTTCAATAAATTCATATATATATATGTATATATATATTCATCCCATAAATTCTGTGATTCTAGAGAACCTTGACTAATACAAGTATCTACCATGTTCACCTTCATGGGTAAGTATTTAGGAAGTAAAGTCTGCTAAAAATCTCTATGTTGGAAACACATCTATAATCAATAATGTTAAGAATTATGTTATTGGCTGTGCTGGCTCCACACTGTATGAACAGACTTTGAGCTGAAGATTTTTCTTTGCCAGCTTAAATCAGATTTTAGAAAGTTCTGTTTAGCCTGGGATCTTCTTTGAATACCATAGAGCTCAAAACTTCATAGAAGTTGTCACTCTGTTCTTCTATTGCCAAAATATTGCTTCCAAGAGCTTAGTCACAGCTCACCATGAGCACGTGCCTAGCTTCTGCCATTACCCAATGCTTAGGAGGATTGACAGTATATAACCTCATTGGACTTACCCATAAACCCAAATATGAACATTTTCACAAGTTCTGTTGGTGCCAATCATATCCAGTGACTTTCCAAGGTGATTGCTGATCCAATCAAGTTAATGAAGAAGATAAACCATCCCAGGGCTTTTGAAATGAAGAACTCAGACAGCAAGTGTATCAAGACTGATGACTCATGTTTACCATGAACATTTAAAAAAATAATCTTGTGCTGGCTTCAAAAAGTTGGCAATCAAACTTTCAGGATTAGAATTAAAAAACTATTATGTGTTTCTCTCAGCTTAAAAATTAATTTAAAAAACTAGCTATTTGTGGCAATATATAGAAATGGGCTTAAAACTGACTTAAGATAGATGTATTAGTCCATTTTGTGTTGCTATAATAAGATACCTGGGTCACTTATACAAGAAATACTGTGTAGCTCATAAATAAAGAAGTTTGCTTGGCTTAGAGTCCTGTGACTGAAGGGTGCAAGAGCCAGGCAAGGGAACCATGGCTTCATCACAGCAAGACAAGGAAGCAGGAAGAGAACTTGTCTTCAGTCTTTGTCACTTTTCTGTCACCATAATAAAACACCATGACAAAGGCAGCTTATAGAAGGAAGGGCTTATTTGGGGCTTCTGGTTCTAGAAAGATATCCACCACACATATGAAATCATCTGGTACAAAGGCAGGAATAGCTGAGAGCTCAACATCTCAAGCTACATGCAGGAAGCAGAAAGAGGAAGTAAAAATGACATGGGTGTTTTGAAACCTTAAAGCCTTCCCCCAGTGACATAATTCTTCCAGGAAGACCACACCTAAGCCTTTCAAACAGCTAACTGTAGTTGGAGGCTGTTCAATCTTTCCTGGCTGCCCAGACCCAAAATAATCACACTGAAACTATATTAATTCTAACACTGCTTGGCCTATTAGCTTTCATTTCTTATTAACTCTTACATCTTAACTCATTTCTATTAATCTATGAATCACCATGTGGTTGTTGCTTACTGGTAAGGTCCTGTCTAGTGTCTGGTATCTGTCTCCTATGGCAGCTACGTGGCTTCTCCTTGACACTGCCTACTCTCTCCTACACTATTTGCTTGGAGTTCCCCCCTTTCCCTATTCTGCACTGTAATAAGCCTAAAGAAGCTTCTTTATTAACCTATGTTATTCACAGCATACAGAGGGGAATCCCACATCAGCTACCAATTGTGGATCAAATACTCAAAGCCCAAGACTTAAGGGGACAGCAAACCCAAACCCCCACATTGTGTGCAGAAAGGACAGAGACAATGGGTACTCTTGATTTCTAGCTTTCTCTAATGAGCATATATAGAGACAAAAGACTTGGCTTATTTCTGAAAAATAGTACTAATCCAATTATGAGGGTGGACTGCTCTTAACTATCTTTCACTAGGTCACCACCTTTTAAAGTTCTTCCACCACATCATTGCCACCTTTTGGTCCAAGCATCCAAAACATGAACTTGATTGACAGATCATATCCAAACCACAGCAAAAAGATTTTAAGTCCCAACCATCTCTTGCCTCATCAGCTACAATGAGAACTGTGATACCTGGAAGAGGAGGTAAGTGTCAGGGCTTCTGACTGGACAACCCTAATCTCTAGGCCCTAGACTGCCAGTGGCACATCCCATGTCCCTCCCCCATTCTCTGAAGCTTGTGAGACCTGGCAGCAGCCTCTCCACACCACCAACCATCTTCCACCACATCAGCTACTACTAGAACCATCTGCACCTAAAAGAGGATGTGAGTGTCTGGGCTCCCAGATGGACAGTCCTACTCTCTCAACACTAGGCCCTAGGGGCACATCCTATTCCCCTCTTCTACCCGCTGAAGCAGCAGATACTTGGCAGCAGCCTCCCCACAACTCTACCTAACCATACCACACATATCAGGAATCACCTGAGACACAGATCCATCCTATATCTAGAAGAAGAATAATCACCTAAGGCAGAGGCCCAACCTGCACTGATTGAAGGGAGAGATGGGTAGACAAAAATGTAAAAATACATTCGACAACACATAGAACAATAGAGTATAACCAGAAATTAGTGGTTCTACAGCAGCAAGACTAGAACTACCCAATGTAGATGAAGCAGAAGAAAATGACCTTAAAATTACTTTATGAAAATAACAGAGGCCATTAAAGAGGAAATAAAAAATTCCCTTAAATAAGTGGAGGAAAAGACAAACAAAAAAATTGGAAGAAATCAATAAATCCCTTAAAGAAAGTCAAGAAAAACAATCAAACAGATGAAGGAAACAGTTCAAGACTTAAAAATTGAAATAGAGTCAATAAAGAAAACCCAAACTGAGGAAATTCTGGAAATAAAAATTCTAGGTTAACAGAAGAGGAACTATAGATGCAAGCATAACCAACCAACAGAATACAAGAGATGGATGAGATAATCTCAGGTTTTAAATTTACAATAGAGGAAATAAATTCATCGGACAAAGAAAATGTAAAATCCAACAAGTTCTTAACACAAAATATACAGGAAATCTGGGACACCATAAGAAGACCAAAGCTAAGACAATGAGTGAAGACATAGAAGAATTTCAACTCAAAGACACAGAAAGTATGTTCAACAAAATCATAGAAGAAAACTTTTCCAACCTAAAGGAGAACATGCCTATAAAAGTACAAGAAATCTACAGAACCCCAAATAGAGTGGGTCAAAAAAAGTCTCTTTAGCACATAATAATCAAAACATAAGATCTGCAGATGAAAAAGGCCAAGAAACATATAAAGGCAGACCTCTCAGAATTATACCTGATTTTAAATGAAAACTCTGAAAGCCAGAAGGTCCTGAAGAGACATTTTGCAGACACTGAGAGACCAGGACATATGATACCCAGTAAAGCTTTCAATCACTATAAATGGAGAAAAAGAATTTCAATGACAAAACCATACTTAAACAATACCTATCCACAAATCCTGTCCTATAGAAAGTACTTGAAGGAAAACTCCAACCCAAGGAAGCAAACTACACCCACAAAAGCACAGGCAATAGATAATACCACACCAGCAAAACCCAAAGAAGAAAAACACAGGCACAACAAGAACAAAACCAAAAATAACAGGTATTAACAATCACTGGTCACTAATATCTTTTAATATCAATAAACTCAATTTACCTATCAAAACACACAGGCTAACAGAATGGATACAAAAATAGGATCCATGCTTCTGCTGAATACAAGAAACATATGTCAATTTCAAAGACAGACATTACTTCAGAGTAAAGAGTTGGGAAAGATTTTCCAATCAAATAAATCTAAAAAACAAGTTGGTATAGCTATCCTAGTATCTAACAAAAAGGACTTCAAACTAAAATTAATCAAAAGAGATAGAGAAGGATATTTCATATTCACCATAGGAAAAAAATCTATCAAGATGTAGATTTAATTCTGAACATCTATGCTCCAAATACATTACAAATGGATACCCACATTTGTAAAAGAAACATTACTGAAACTTAAATCACACATCATATTCCATACATTAAGAGTGTGAGGCTTCAACACCCCATTCCCACTACTGGACAGGTCTTCCAGACAGAAAGTTAACAGATAAATAAAGGAACAAACATATTATGAATCAAATGGGCTTAACAGACATCTATAAAACATTCCACCAAAACACAAAAATATATCTTCTTATCAGCACATCAAGAAACCTTCTCTAAATTTGATCATATACTCCATAACAAAGCAAACCTTAACAGAAACAAAAAAATTGAATAACTCCCTTTATCTTATTGGATAACCAAGGCTTAAAATTAGAATTCAACAACACTAATTCCAGAAATCCTACAAAATCATGGAAATTGAACAACTCTCAACTGAATCACCACTGGGTCAAGAAAGAAATAAAGAAATTAAAGACTTCCTAGATTTCAATGAAAATGAATGCACAATATACCCAAACTTATGGGGCACTTTGAAAACAATGCTAAAAGTCATAGCATTAACAGGTTTAGGTGGGCCTTGTATTTTACTTCCACTTACAACATTTGTTAACATCTTCTGAAAATTCTAGTTTGACCTCATTCTCCACTAAATTCAACCAAGTCTCTTCCTGGAATGAGACAAACATTAAATAACCACACCCAGTGTGAGGCTGACAGAAACAGCTAAGAGGTCAGCAAAGTAGAAAAGAAACATGCACATACTTCTGGGGGACAGTGAATAGGATGTAGAACTCTGGGGAGAGACTAGATACAGGTGTAGCAGGGGTAATAGTGATGTCATATAATCTGAGCAGCTGGGGACCCTCTCACATCTGTCCGGGTCTCTATCTCATTCCACTGAGGTTAGTCAGACAAAATAGCCTTGATTTATTCCATCCACTGGCTTAAGCTGTTCAGGTCTATGTGGAGGGCAGCTTGCTCTTCCAGTCAGTCTTGAGCTTTTCATCAGATCTCCCTCTGAGCCAACTTTCTTGAAGTATCCAATAAAGCAAAAAGTTAGAAGTCACTGTGTCACAATAATTTGGTGCCTATGATGATTGAGAACAGAGCTGTGACTCTGAACCAGCCAATTCACAAGTCTTTATTGAGCACAGGAGTCCTAGGACCCTCTAGAACAAAAAGAAGCAATCTCACCCAGGAGGAGTAGATGCCTGGAAATAATCATCTTGAGGGGTAAAATCAACAAAGTAGAAACAAAGAAAACAATACAAAGAATTAATGAGAACAAAGAATTGGTTCTTTGAGAAAATTAACAAGATAGACAAGCCTTGATCCAAACTATCCAAAAGGCAGAGAGAGAATATCCAAATAAACAAAATCAAAAATCAAAAGTGGAACTAACAATAGACATTGAAGAAATCCAGAGAATCACCAGGTGATATTTCAAAAATCCTCTACTCCACAAACTGGAAAGTGAAAAAAAAAAAGATGATTTTCTTTATAGGTACCACATACCAAAATTAAATCAAGACCAGATTTAAAAAAATTAAATAGACCTATAACCCCTAAGGAAATAGAAACAGTCATAAAAAGTCTCCCAACACCCCCCACAAAAGGCCAGGAACAGATAGTTTCAGCACAAAATTCTACCAGAATTTCAAAGAACTGATACCATTACTTCTTAAATTGTTCCACACAATAGAAACAGAAAGAACAATGCCAAACTTTTTTTTAAATAAGGCTACAGTTACCCTGATACACAAACAACATAAAGACACAACTAAGAAAGAGAATTACAGACCAATCTCCCTTATGAACATTGATGCAAATATACTCAATATAATACTAGTAAACTGAATTTAAGAAAACATCAGAAAAATCATCCACCATGATAAAGTAGTCTTCATCTCAGAGATGCAGGGATGGTTCAACATATGAAACTCAGTCAAGGTAATCCACCATATAAACAAAATGAAAGAAAAAAACAGATTATCATCTCTTTAGATGCTGAAAAAGCCTTTGACAAAATCCAGTACCCTTTTATGATAAATGATTTGTAGAGATCAGGGATACAAAGAACACACCTAAACATAATAAAGGCAATGTACAGCAATCCAACAGTCAACATCAAATTAAATGGAGAGAAACTCAAAGTGATTCCACTAAAATCAGGAATAAGACAAGGTTTTCCACTCTCTCCATATCTATTTACTTGAGGTTCTAGCTAGAGCAATAAGACAACAGAAGGAGATCAAAGGGATACAATTTGGAAAGGAAGAAATCAAACTTTTGTTATTTGCAGATGATGGAATAGTATACATAAGTGACCCCAAACATTCTACCAGGGAACTCCTACAGCTGATAAACACCTTCAGTACTGTAATGGAATACAAGATTAACTCAAAAAAGTGTTGCCTTCCTATATGCAGATGACAAACAGGCTGAGAAAGAAATCAAAGAAATATCATCCTTCAAAATAGCCATAAACAACATAAAATACCTTGGGGGTAACAGTAACAAAGCAAGTAATGACCTGTATGACGAAAATTTTAAGTCTTTGAAGAAAGAAATTGAAGAAGATATTATAAAATGGAAAGATCTCCCATGCTCTTGGATAGGTAGTATCAACATAGTATTAATGGCAATCTTACCAAAAGAAATTTATAGATTTAATGCTATCCCTATCAAAATCCCAACACAATTCTTCACAGACCTCAAAGGAACAATATTCAACTTCATATGCAAAAACAAAAATCCCAGGATAGCCAAAACAATAAAGGAACCTCAGAGGCATCACCATCCCTGACTGCAAGCTCTATTATAGAGCTATAGTAATAAAAACAGCTTGGTATTGGCATAAAAGCAGACATCTGGATCAGTGAAATAAAATTGAAGATCCTGACGTTAATCCACACACATATGAACACCTTATTTTTTGACAAAGAACATAAAATTATGCAATAGAAAAGAATCTTCAACAAATTGTGCTGGCATAACTGGATGTTGACATGTACAAGAATGAAAATAGATCTATATCTATTGCCATGCACAAAACTCAAGTCCAAGAGGACCAAGACATAAACATAAATCCAGTTACATTGAACCTGAAAGAAGAGAAAGTGGGAAGTCACCTTGAATGTATTGACACAGGAGACCAATTCCTACTTATAACACCAGTAGCACAGAATCTGAGAGCAACAATTAATAAATCAGACCTCTGGAAACTGGGAAGCTTCTTTAAGGAAAAGACATGGTCAACAAGACAGAACAGCAGTCTATATAATGGGAAAAGATCTTCATGAGCCCCACATCTGATAGAGGGCTCATTTACAAATATACAAAAAAAAAACCCTCAAGAAACTAGACATCAAAATACCAAATAATCCAATTAAAAATAGGGTACAGATCTAAACAGAATTCTCAGCAGAGAAATCTCAAATGGTTGAAAGACACTAAGGAAAGCCTTAGTATTCTTAGCCATCAGACAAATCCAAATCCAAACAACTCTGAGATACCATCTTACACCTGTCAGAATGGCCATAAACAAAAGCTCTGATGATAGCTTATGCTGGAGAGGATATGGAATAAGGGAATGCTCCTCCATTGCTAATGGGAGTTTAAACTTGTATGGTTTCTTTGTAAATCAGTATGGAGGTTTCTCAGAAAACTCAAAATTAACCTACCTCAAGTCCCAGCAATACCAAATCTTGGGCATATACCCAAAGGATGCTTACTAATACCACAAAGACATTTGTTCAACTATGTTCATAGTAGCATTATTTGTAACAGCCAGAACCTGGAAACAACCTAGATGCCCTTTACTGAAGAATGGATAAAGAAAATGTGGTACATTTATACAATGGCGTACTACTCAGTGGTAAAAAACAATGACATCTTGAAATTTGAAGGCAATTGTATGAACCTAGAAAAAATAACATCCTGAATGAGGTAACCCAGACCCAGAAAGCCAAGCACGGTATGTATTCATAAGTGGATATTTGTGATAAAGCAAAAGATAACCAAACTACAATCCACAATCCCAGGGAAGCTAGGTAGCAATGAAGACCCTAAGAGAGACATGCATGGATCCACCAGGGAAGGGGAATTAGATAAGATCTCCTGAGAAAATTGGGAGCATGGGGGAGGGGAAGGAAGAGAAGAACATGAGAGAAAGAGATTGTCAAGTTGAGGAAGGGACAGAGAGGAAGAGCAAGTAATAGATGTCTTGATAAAGGGATCCATTATGGGGTTAGGGAGAAAACTGGTGCTATGGAACTTCCCAGGAATCTGCATGGTTCAAGCAATAGTGGAGAAAGTGCCTGAAGTGATCTTTCCCTGTAATCAAATTGATGGTCACCCTAATTGTCATCATAGAACTTTCAACCAGCAACTGATGGAAGCAGATGTAGAGAGTCACAGCTCAGCACTGGGCAGAGCTCCCAGAGTTCAATAGAAGAGAGCAAAGAGCTATCATATGAGCAAAGGGGTCAAGACCATGTTGGGGAAACCTACCGAGATAGCTGATCTGGGCTAGTGGGTGCTCACTGACTCTGGACTGACAGAGAACCTGCATAAGATTGAACTAGGCCTTATGAATTTGGGTGATAGTTTTGTGGCTTGGGCAGTTTGTGGGGCCACTGGAAGTGGGACAAGGATTTATCATCAGTGCATGAGCTGACTTTTTGGGGCCCATTCCCTATGGAAGAATACCTTGATTAGTCTAGGTACAGGGGGAAGGGTCTTTATATTGTTTCAACCTGATGTGCCAGATTTTGCTGACTTCCCATGGGAGGCCTTACTCTCTCTGAGGAGTGAATGGGGGTGTCGTGTGAGGGGAGCAGGAGGAGGAGAAGGGGGGGGAACTGGAATTGATATGTATAATTAGGGTCGTTTTTAATTTAAAAAAGTAGGGAGGGGGGTGGGCCTTGGCCTTCCAACAGTGCAGGGCACCATGCCCTCTTTCAAGGAAGAAGGGGGAGGGAGGAGGGGGCTAGGGGGGTAGTGGGAGGGGACTGGGAGAAGGGGAAGAAATGTAAAAATTTTATTTCTTTAATTATGTTTTTGAATGGAAAAAATAAAACAAAACAAAAAAAGTAAATTAAAATATTTTAAAAAGCTGTTTTCTATTGACTTGTTTTATCATTTTTGAATATGTATTATATGTCTTTCATAGTTATGTTCAAGTATTTGATTTGCTTTTTCTGCTTCTTGAATATCTGTTTGCCTATTTTGACATGACCATGATCCCGACACCACAAGTCACAGACAGACCTTGATCTCAACATATGGCAAAGTATAGTCAGAGGCCCCTCATTTGTTCCAGCTGCTCAGATCCGAACTAATCACAAAGAAACTATATTATTTGCAATACTGTTTGGCCAATAGCTCAAACATATTTCTAACTAGAGCTTATATCCTAAATTAACCCATCTCCATTAATCTGTGCATCACCATGAAGTCGTGGCCTACTGGCAAAGTTTTGGTGGGTTCCAGTAGAGGTGTCTGTCTCCTGTGGCAGCTACATGGCTTCTCACTGACTCTGTCCTCTTTCTCCCAGCATTCAGTTTAGTTTCCCCACCTAGCTCTACTCTGCCCTATCACAGGACAAAGCAGCTTCTTTATTCATTAACCAATAAAAGCAACACATATGCAGAAGGATGTCCCATATCATCAAAGGATGATTGACTTTGAGCTCTTTATCCTTCTGCCTCTATCTCCCATGAGTTAGGACTATAGGCACACATGACCATGCTTGTTTTAATAATGGCTTTGGCAAAGTAAAAATTTTTAGATTTTAATGATATCTAGCCTATCAGGCTTGTTCCTTCTGTGGTTGTCCTTTTAGTATAATACTAAAGAATTATAAACAAACTCAGGTCATCTAATTTTTTCCTAGGTTTTCTTTTAGGAGTTTTACAGTTTTGCATTTTATGATTAGGCATTTGGTTAATTCTGAGTTAATTTTTGAAAGGATCATAAAGTCTAGGTTCAATTTTACTCAAGTGTATGTATGAGCATGCATGTATATGTGTATTATCTTTCTCTCTTAAAGTGACCTTTCCTTTGTCAAATATTAGTAGACTCTATTAATGTGGGTATATTTCTAGACTGTCTTTTATGCATTAACAATATATATGGTTATTTCCAATACCAAAATTGCCTTCTTTTCCCCTCTGATTTTCAGATTCTTTACTTTTTACAAATTTCATTTCTCTGGGATAGCGTATAGAAAGTCATCACTTTCATTGTGACATCTTCATAATATTCTCATTATGCTTTATTAATTCCCTCCCTTTCTAGCCCCTTCCACCTGGCTTCCTTTTTTCCCTTGGCAAATTCTACCTTTCATTTTCTTCATTTACTCTATCATTGTCTCTATTTTCAACCTCACTAAAGATCTTACCCCCCTCCCCCGTTTCATAATCCCCTTTTGAGTTTTGTTACCAAAACACACAGACATAATTCTACCAATTATTTACACAAATATGTAATTTTAGAATCTATGCTTTTTGTATAGATGTTTTTTATAAACAGTAAAATATATGTAATGTCTCAACTACAAACCTTTCATGAAGAAAGGGTTTCTAACATGAGTTATTTTAGCATTATGAAGTGAAAACATTTTAAGAACCTCACAGTGGAAACAATCCAACAATGAAAATCTCTAGTGATCAAAGACATCGACTTTTAGATCAGGAAAGCAGGGGCAATTCACCATTACAGAGTGTGTCCCAGACCAAAAGGCACTCACAGCTCGTGATAAAAACAAATTCCAAACCAAACTAGCAGAGTCAGGCTGGTTTCTTAGTACCAGTGGCGACCTCTGTTCGTTTGAGCAGCCTAAAGTCAATGAAAATACTGGGCAGGAAACATTTTCTTTCCTCACTCATCACTTACTAGCCCCACACTGGCCATCCTCACCACTGCTTTGGTCAATGTGTATCAGGCAATTAAGTTCTAGTTCAGAGCACCACCTCCCAGTGCAAAGACCCCATGTGGACAATCTTGAGAGCCATCTGCCACACATTCCCATGAGGTGACCATGACTGTGCACTTCTAGACTTCCTGAATGGTCAGGACAGACACAGATAGAGCCCATCTTTTCTGGGCCAAATAGTTTCCTTGCCTGACTTCCTAATCCCCTTGAAAAGGCAAGAGGAACTTGAACATTTCCACTGCTGAACTTATGTGGGACATGAGGGCATGTGCAGGGAGTAAGGCTTCTTCATTCAGAGCACTGTGCCTGCTGCAGTGTGAGGCTGGGCTTTGCCAGCCAGGTTCGTGGTCACTGATCCTCCACCCCCACCTTCTTGGGTCCTAATATTTTCTGTTTGCTTTCTTAAATGGCAGGTATTCTACCCCACCCTCAATAAAATAAAATACATAATATACATTGGAAAAACAGATAGGGCAACATTTCTACAAGAAAAACAGCACTGTAGATGCTTGCATGACCAGTCTCACTGAGAGTGCTCAGGGATAAAGTTTAGTACCATTTTTTCACATTTTGCTTTAAATCTTTAGAAATTAAATACAACTCTTAACATAGAATGCCTGAATAGTAATGAATGTAGCCCTATGTATCAATACTGTTGTACAAATTGAAGTCCAGAACTGACCACTCTGACATCAATCCATGGCACCTGAGAGCACCTGCTGCCACACTTGTCATCACATCACCTTCATTACCCTCAGCAGCAAGAAACCATGAGACCCCTTCATCTTTGTGTATGTGAAGAAACCACACCTGCAAAAACCATACCATGCCCAAACCACAGCTGGCAGTAAGGGGCATGGGAAACCACACTATCACATCAATTCTGAAAAGGAAATCAAAACATGTTATTCACTGACTCAAGGCTTCAACTGCATCATGAGTTCTGTATGAACGTTTCTGAAAGCCAGTGCACCATCCTCAGGAGCCTTTCTTCCAGCTGGCCGTCTCTTCCTTTGAACTGCCTGAGCAGTGACTTTAAGACAGAGCTTTCAGAGTACCTCCCTAGTCTCCTAGTACTATACATTTTGCCATCAAGTGAGTGAAAAGAATTTGCTGACAATTATTTTGGAATGAGTGAAGATGGGAAAGGGAATCTCAAGGGTTTAAATGAACAACATGAGCAATTGACATTTACACTGGTGAGGTGAAGAGTCCCAGCATGGTTGGCAAGTTAAAGGTTCACCTTATTTTATTACACAGCTTTGTTCTATGGTTCTACTGAGGACTAATATTAAGTCTTTCTACTTCTGCAGGCAAGTTGGACAAAACCAACCCTCCTACTTACAGGTCCCTCAGGATGTTTGCCTGTGAATAAAACCAGTTCAGAGACCCTGGAATCTCTCCTGTGACAGTGTGCCCCACCAAACCACCTGTTTGCATGTTTGTGCTTCTGAGAGCCTAGATAAAGCTACACGGGCACAGCCACCAGAAGAGGGTTGAGGTAGCTGGGTGGTGAAAAAGAGTTCTTTTCTTTCACACCTGCTTATGAGGATGGCATCAGCACCTCTATGGCCCGTCTCCATTCCATTCCTCAACAGGCTATGCCACAGAGGTCTGTTCAACACCAGAAGATTTAATGTAAGAATACCGCAAAGTCCAGCTGAGAGTCAGGTAAGAATTAAAACCTTCACAGCTTCCTGCACAATGCAAAGCCATTCAACAGGATTTCTAATCTTGGTGCACTTCTTTTGTCCAGAGCTCACAGGGGCTCATGATGCCCACATTCAATCCTAACATGATGTTCACTTATGAAGTATGGAGGTTGTGATCAACTGTCGGTACACAATAAACTGGAAGTTTAATAAAAGGAATTTAAAACAACCTATAAGTGGCTCATGTTGGTCTCCATTGCCCAGACTGCCAGGGAAGTACACCTAATTGGTCTGGTGGCCTGTGGGGGGTTGTGGAGAAGCCTCAATGGATCATTATCAATTTTAGTTTTCAGTGTGTGGCCAACATACATGTAGGAAATCACCAGATAATGGTCTTCTGAACGCATACACACATTCTCACTGGTTATTAGGGAGCCCTGATCCAACAGAAGCCCAGATTGAGGAAAGGCTTGGGTCCCTCATATTCTGTTACAATCAATGTAATCCCACATCCCCCAGTCAGTAGAAGGCAGACTTGGCATTGGAAGCTAGCATCATAAAATGGTGCAATAATAGGATTAACTGGACCAGGAAGAGGAGGCATCTGCTCCAATGATGTCATAGCCATTGGTGGTCACAGGGTGGTGGGACTGGTCATGTAGCCATGTGTGTAGAGGGGCGGGGCATAAAGAGTGCCATTCTGGAAACAGGGTTGTCAAGAAGCAATATATTCTGCATAACTAATTGTCCTCTTCTCATTTGGTGATTTTGATTGATTTTCTGAATTCACTGGTAATTGGAGCCTTAAAGCCACCTTTCCTGAGCAAGGAGTCTATTGTCTGGATCTGATCCCAGTCTTGTTCCATAGCAACCTCAGGTAAATATGTGGCTGTGCATTTGATGCCTTTTTCATTGATGAATCAATCTGAATCGCATGGACGCTTACCTCCCAGTCCAGGTAATTACTGGCATCTTCAAAGTTAGTAATGAGGGAGACAGAGCAAAAAATTTTGGGTAGCTCCTTTCAGGTCGGAGAGGGGAGGTCGGATGGGGGTGGGAAGGATTGACTGTCCTTAAATGCGCTTGTTAACGCATATTCACTGAGTCCCGAATGAGGATTCATGGCTGAGAAGGTTCCAATGCAGGTCCCAAAGACAGGATAGGGCTCATTGGTGAATCTAGGAAGTCGTGTCTGTGGGAAGCCATAGAGGTGACAGTAGAGTACATCAAAGCAGCAGCACATTTCTGCAGTCACCACCAGATTCTTAGTGGTGTTGGCAGTTCCAATGGGCTGGGAGAGAGGCTCAGGGCTCCAGATACAGGATTCAGTCATGTGATAGGAGAGTTTCTAGGTCCCAGAGCTAAGTCTGATACATTTCCCTGACCACTGCTGCTGTCCGCACACTGGTGGTTTTGAAGAGGTCCTGAACTAGAGTCAGGAACAGTTGTAAACTGGTTCCCGAGACTGTGTGTTCCACTTCCAGATAATTTGGGATTCTTGACCCACAATAGCCTGCTAACAACTTGGGTTCAAGGGGAGGAACACAGTATCTTTTTTCCCATCTTGATTTGGTGTTTGTGATTTGGAATACTGCAGAACCTGAAAGCAGAAAGTTTATATTCCCAGAGAAAACAGCTACAACAGGAAAGGGAAGCTATTTTGTCTCTGTAATGAATCTTCTTTCTTCCAGTTCCATTCCTGCACCAACTCTCAGGCAGGTGGTGGTAAGAGAGGTTCTTCAGGAAGACCTGGAACCTACTGGGTCCCCTGCAGGAGTGGAGCCCACCCAGTGTGGTTCACCCATGTCTGGATCTATGGGTTTTGGCTGTTGTTTTTTTTTTTTAAGTGTATATTTTTTAAAGTAACTTCCTATATTCAACTTTATAGCCCATTGCTTTGAATAATGCTTTATTTAGACCAGAAAAACTACATCTAGTTAACTTTGCAACTTCAAAACAGTCTGCTCAACATTTTCATGAAAGGCAGAGTTAAGCACTTTGTAGTCAAATATCTGGTGGATATCCAGTGTTCGGCATCTTTTTCCCTAGAAAGGAAGTTGCTAGACCCTATCATGTTTGAGCAATTTTGTCAATGGCTTAGCATCTTGGGAATTTATCCAACATGCCTTTCAGAGACATCAGACACATCCAGGAGAAGTCAAGGTCATGAAATAGAGCCAAGAATGTTAAATATTTATGCCCCTGTGTAATTTGGCTACAAGAAACAAAACCAATTTCTGGCCAGCCCTTAGCAAGATAAACTGACAAATGCAAAGATGCACATTTGAAGAGAATTCCCAGTCTGAAATCTTGGTCAAATCATGTACACCACATTCACACAGACAGCTTGTAAACATTCTGCATGTGAGAAAGATGAAAGCATTTGATAACAGCTTTTTGAAAATCAAAGACCTAAAAGAGAATTCTGGTAGTTAAAGAACTCCCAGCTTCTGGAATCAGCAAGACCTCATTTGGGTTCTAGATATACTGAGAACAGCATTAGAAACATGGGGCAATAAGACGCTGGCATATCTCTGAGGACTTTTGTTCATGTACTTTGTAGTTGAAGGGACACTGGCCCACCTGAGCATGACTCTGGCAGGTCTTGCCTTTTCCCTCATTCCCTCTGCCTTGCTAAAAAACATTAGATTACATTCCCTAACCAAGGTCTATCCTCTTATTTGGCCACTTCTTCCTCCTGAGGCTGACTACCAAAGTCCAGCAATCAAAGGCCCTCTTTGGTTCACCTAAGTAACAGCCCAATTAAAATCAAACACCTCACCCTATCATGGGCTTTCCCATTTTACATTTTACCTTTATAAACCACCATTTTCCTGTGTGCCACATCTATCTCCCCTCTATCCAGAGACAGCTTTTT
This sequence comes from Ondatra zibethicus, assembly GCA_004026605.1. Taxonomy (NCBI): domain Eukaryota; kingdom Metazoa; phylum Chordata; class Mammalia; order Rodentia; family Cricetidae; genus Ondatra; species Ondatra zibethicus. Next base: position 102,796 of record PVIU01005984.1, read on the forward strand.
GTCCCTCTAGGCTAAATACCCCTGCCCCCTTCCTCTTGTTCCCTTCCCCTTCTTCCTTGTCCCTTTTCTTCTTTACCACCAAGTCCATTCTAAGACAGACCTCCTCTTCTCCTCTTAAAAATTATACCTGTGAGATCATTTGCTGCTGTTTTTCTGCCAGAATCAGAAAGCAGCCATTTTAACTTTCCCCCCCCACCCGCTTAATAAAGACTCTCCATGAAAACAGGTGTTTGGGTGTTGTTTTTTGCCCAATCTGGGGTATGAAAAGAAGCCTCTGCTATACAGGAGTCCCCTTCAGCTTTTACTTTTAAAGAATGAGGTTCACCAATATTTAAAGTCAGATTTTTCTAAAGAAAAAAAAAAGATGCTTTTCAAAATCATATCAGTTTTTGTTAATTTTCTTTCTCTGGATAGTTTTCTAATTAGTTTTCTGTCTTGTTTTATTCTCCTTTCTTTGTCTTCAAGAATCACAACCAGAGGATATTGGTTATCTCTTAGTTCATCTTTTTTTTTTTACAGAAATATGACTTCGTTTTATTATTTTTAAATATATCTTACCCATTTTTACAAGGCTTCTTGTATTTTTTCCAGTTTCTTAACCTCACAATAATAATACTAATGTTTTGTTTGTTTGTTTTTTAATGTTTAAAACAATCTTCTTTTATATGCCACTCCCAGTTCCCTCCCCCTTTTGTTCTCCCACTTCTCCCACCTCCTCAACACCCCACCCCCTATCCACTCCACAGAGAGGGTGAGGCCTCCCATGGGAAGTAAGCAAAGTAGTCACACCACTTGTAGCAGGACCAAGACACCCTCCACCTCAAGCCTGAGCAAGTTATTCCTCCATAAGGAATGGGCTCCAAAGATTCAGTTCATGCACTAGGGATAAATATTGGTTCCTCTGCTAGTGGCCCCACAAACTGCCCAAGCTGCACAACTGTCACCCACATTCAGAGGGCCTCTTTTGATCTCACACAGGTTCCTCAGCTGTCAGTTCAGAGACAGCAAGCTCCCACTTGTTCAAATCAGCTGTTTATGTGGGTTTCCCCATCATGATCTTGGCCCGTTTGCTCATAATATTACTCCCCCCTCTCTATGACTTCAGGAGTTTGGTTCAGTGCTTGTCTGTGTGGATCTCTGCATCCGCTTTCATAAATTACTGGTTGAAGGATCTATGATTACAATTAAGGTAGTCATCAATCCAATTACAGGGGAAGGGCAGTTAAGGTACCCTCTCCAATACTGCTTAGATTCTTAGCTGGGGATATCCTTGTGGGTTCGTGGAAATTTCTCTGGTGCCTGGTTTCTCACTAACCCCATAGTGGTTCCCTCTTTCAAGATACCTCTTTTCTTGTGCTTGTTCTCTGTCATGAGGGAACTTCCTGATCCCTCCTGTTCTCTTCCCTGTACCTCTTCTCCCCTCCCCACTCCCTTACCGCCCTCACTCCTTCACCCATGATACAAATTTACTAAGGAGATCTTCTCTGCCTCCCCTTCCTGGGGGAATCCATGTATGCCTCTCTTAGAGTTCTCCTTGGTTCCTGTGTTTTCTCAAGTTGTCGACTGTAGGCTGGTTATCCTTTGCTTTATGACTAATATCAACTTATCAGTGAGCATATATGATGTTTGTCTTTCTGTGTCTGGGTTACCTCACTCAGAATGGTTTTTTTCTAGTTTTATCCATTTGCCTTTAAATTTCAAGATGTCACTGGGTTTCTTTTTGTTGTTGTTGTTGTTGTTGTTTTTTTTTTAACCACTGAGTAGTACTCCATTCTAGGTTATTTCCAAATACTGCTGCTACGAAAATAGTCCTTGTAGTATGAGTGTGCAGCCTTTGGGTATACGCTCAAGAGTGATATTGCTGGTTCTTGAGGTAGATTGATTTCCAATTTTCTGAGAAACCACCATAGTGATTTTCAAAGTGGCTGTACGAGTTTACACTCCCAACAGCAATGAAGAAGTGTTCCCCTTACTCTGCATGCTCTTCAGCATGGCCTTTCATTAGTGTTTTTGATCTTAGCTTTTCTGACAGGTATAAGATGGTATTTCAGAGTTGTTTTGATTTGTATTTTCATGATTGCCAAGGGCGTTGAGCAGTTCCTTAAATGCATTTCAATCATTTGAAATTCCTCTGTTGAGAAATCTCTGTTTAGGTCTCTACCCACTTTTTAATAGGATTATTTTATATTTTGATATGTAGTTTCTTGAGTTATTTGTATATTTTGAGATCAGATGTGTAGTTGATGAAGATCTTTTCCAATTCTGTAGGTTGCCATTTTGTTTTGGACTGTGTCCTTTCCCTTACAGAGGCTTCTCAATTTCAGGAGGTCCCATTTATTAATTGTTGCTCTCAAGGTCTCTGTTACTTGTATTGTATTCAGGAAGTGGTCTCGTTACACATGTGTTCAAGGCTATTTTCCAGTTTCTGTTCTATCAGCTTCAGCATGACTAGATTTAATGTTGAGGTCTTTGATTTATTTTGAGTTGAGTTTTGTGAATGGCAATAGATATAGATCTATTTGCATTCCTCTACATGTCAACTTCCTGTTATACTAACACCATTTGTTAAAGTTACTTTCTTTTTATATTTTTATCTTCTTTTTCAAAAGTCAGGTGTTCATAGGTGTGTGGATTAATATCAGGGTCACCAATACAATTACATTGGTACACCTGTCCGTTTTTGTGCCAATACCAAGCTGTTTTCATTAAGTAAGAGATGGTGATGCCTCCGGGAGTTCCTTTATGTCCAAGATTGTTTTGTCTATCCTGGGATTTTGTTTTCCCATATGAAGTTGAGTATTGTTCTTTCAAAGTCTGTGAAGACTTTTTCTGGGATTTTGATGGGGATTTCATTGAATCTGTAGATTGCTTTTGGTAAAGATTGTTATTTTTACTATGTTGATGCTTCCTATCCAAGAGCATGGGAGATCTTTCCATTTTCTGTTATCTTTGTCGATTTCTTTCTTCAAAGACTTAGAGTTCTTGTCATACAGGTCTTTCACTTGTTTGCTTACTCCAAGATATTTTACTTACTCCAAGAGTTACTCCAAGATATTTTATGTTGTTTGTGGCTATTGTGATGATTCTCTGATTTCTTCCTCAGCCTATTTATCATCTGTATACAGGAGGACTACTGACTTTTGAGTTGATCTTGTATCCTGTAATATCACTGAAGGTGTTTATCAGCTGCAGGAGTTCCCGGGTAAAGTTTTTGGGGTCACTTATGTGTACTACCATTTCATCTACAAATAGTGAAAATTTGGCTTCCTTTCCAATTTGTGTCCCTTTGATCTCCTTTTGTTGTCTTATCGCTGTAGTGAGAACTTCAAGTACTATATTAAATAGATATGGAAGAGCAGACAGCCTTGTCTTGTTCCCGATTTGAGTGGAATCACTTTGAGTTTCTCTCCATTTAGTTTGATGTTGCCTATTGACTTGCTGTATAATGCCTTTATTATGATTAGGTATGTTTCTTGTTTACCTAATCTCTCTAAGACCTTTATCACAAAGGGGTGCTGGATTTTGTCAAAGGCTTTTCAGTCTCTAATGAGATGATCATGTGTTCTTTTTTCTTCCAGTTTGTTTATATGGTGGATGACAATGATAGATTTTTTTCCCTTAACATTTTTTTCCACATTTAATTTTTTATTATTGCATTATATATAGTACCATTCAAAATTTCCACCTCCTCCGCTCCTCCCATTTCCCTCCCGCTTCCCCACTCCCCCTCCCCTTTTCCCCTCCAGTCCTAAGAGAGGGCAGGTTACCCTGCCCTGTGGGAAGCCCAAGCCCTCTAGTCTCCATCCAGGCCTAGGAAGGTGTGAATCCCAACTGACTAGGATCCCAAAAAGCCAGTACATGCAGTAGAATCAAATCCCAGTGCCATTATCATTGGCTTCTCAGTCAGTCCCCATTGTCAGTCATAGTCAGAGAGTCTGTTTCGATCACATGCTCGTTCAGTCCCAGTCCAGCTGGCCTTGGTGAGCTCCCACTAG
>PVIU01005985.1:0-106955 GCA_004026605.1 Ondatra zibethicus
TCCCCAGACCTTCTCCCTTCTCCTTCCCCCTCTCCCCTTCCCCTGCTCCCCTACCTCCCACCTCTATCCCCACCCCCTGGCTTCCAACTTTTGCTTGATGATCTTGTTTGCTTCCAACTTCCAGCAGGATCTGTATATGCTTTCTTTGGGTTCACCTTGCTATTCGGCTTCTCTGGGCTTGTGAGCTATAAGCTTAGTGTAGGACAGGATTTTTAATGAGGGAGTTGAGTGTTCATAATTGTGCCATAAATCTTGTAAAATTTTCATTCAGATACTAGCACCAGGAAAAATACCCCAGCGACCTACTTGTTCATCAATGTGATGGATGCTGTGACCTAAGACCATTCTTTCTCCTCCATGCTCTGGCATCAGAACACCCAAACTGCACCTGCAAATGCACCTCTTCCAACTTCTTAGGATATTTGCTGCTCATAATAGATGCCTTAATTTAGTATATTTTTCTATGTTTACGTTTTTCCTACAATCCAAAGTCAAGTCCCTTTATTTTACCTAGCAGTATGTATTTTTACAATATAGCTTCTTCCTTTAGACGGTGACAGAAATATACCAACATAAAATATCTTATGATCACTAGAAGCAGCTCGATGATCAGATAAATCTAACCCAAATGTGATGGTGAGAAAGAAGCATACTTCTTCATTACTGACTAGAGATAAAATCATCAAGTACACCTCTCCCAGGTTACCTTGAGGTACTAGAGAATCTGACACAGAAACTGAACCAAAGCCAGACATGGTGGTACATGCCTGTGATAACAGCAGTCGGAGGCTAAGGCAGGACGACTGAGTGGTGGAGGCCAGTCTGGCCTATATAGGCAGGCCTGGCCTTATTAAAATAAAACAAAGGCCCAATATAATATTAACAAAGTAAATATTTGCCAGTTGTTACTATAACACACTAATAAGTTTCAGTGTTACTAATAAAGATTATGTATTAGCAAATAAAAAATAATGTAAAAACTACCAACCTTATTTTACAGATGAGAACACTGATCCTAACTAAAGTCTGGCCAGCTGTCCAAGAGGACACAGATAACAGAAGGTGGGGCTGAGCTGTATCTGCATTTAATAAGGGAAAGCACTTCTGTTTTGTGAGTCGAGTCAGAAAGAACAATATTCCTGGGTGTACATATTTCCTCTAACCGAGAATACAAATCTGTGCATAATGAAAACCCAAAATTTATGAATTATTGTTGAATTAGAACCACTGAAAGTTTGTATTCTCTGTAACGATCATCTTGAGTTTGTTCTTCTCCACCCCAGATGACATTCCTCGCAAGCCAGTCTCTTGTCAACTTTCATGTCACGCAGTGGCAGGCACAGAGAATAAGTCATCGGACATCATGTCTATTCGTTTCCTCAAGGTTAGAAGTAGCCAGTGCTCTTAATTTTCAGCACTGTGATCACCCACATGAGCCCCTAGTGAAATTCAGCCAATTAGAAATTTCTCATGGCAGGAGGTGGGCTCAGGGAGCTTAAAGCTTTCACAAGGTCCTCAGAGGGTCCCTTTGCTCCTTTAGGTTACGAAGAGGTAAAGGACTGACTGGGTTAGGAATATTTGGTAGTGTAGTTGCTCCTAGGTAGCCCAGTGATGTAGCTGTCTTTGAGTGGTCCATATTCTCAGATGTAACCAAGGTCTTGAACACAATTTTTCTTTTGTCTTCTTGTGCTTTCTCTACTGGGGATAAATTGTTGTTATATCATCTCTCTCCTTGAAAAATTAATCAACAGAGTTGGAACTTCCTTCCGTTTCATTGATGGTTAGGGACAGTGAGCTACAGAAAGCGGTCCTGTTAAGGAGCCCATGCCCTGTGCCTGACAGGGTGCTCACACTTGGGGTGGGAGAGCAAGCCAGTAGGTTACATAGCAAGTATCAAAATGTTTTTCCGGCCTCCCATATCTCATAGGAACAGAAATGAAAACCTCTCAAGAAACAGCAGTGAGCCTCTGAAGTACTCATTTTTAGCTAGGTCTGTGAGACATGGAGAATGATCTTGTCTGGTGTCAAGTGGAAGACGTAATCTGCTTCTTTCTTTTCGCTCCTACCTCAGAAATGAACGGCAGCATTAACTTAGGAGGCCACTGAAAGCAAGGAAAGCAAAGCCCCTTTCCTGAGCTTTTGAGCTACATTTGTTGGACATATAAAGTTGGTCTGATGCTGTTTAACAAGGTGCTATGCTCTGGTTGTGCCTGACCAGGTATATTCATATATTGTGTTCACGTCCCCTAAAGTGATGGTAATTGGAAGTGGGAACTTTGGGGAGACAAATGGAGCAGAACCCATAAAATAGGCTCTAGAGATACCCCTTATCCTTCTACCACAAGAAGAGTCAGCCATAAAGTACCATCTATACATTGTGACAACATTGGCAGCAGTTATCAGTCTGACGGGACCTTCTTCTTAGACTTTTCAGCTGCAGGGATGTGAAAAATACATTGTTTGCTAATAGCTATCTAGTGTGTAACATTCTGCTCTGTTATAATAATCTGAAGAGACCAAGATACAGGTCTTGGCAGTATTCTCGTTTTGTAGGACAGGGGTGACCTCAATGTGATGAGAACCTGGCAGGGAAGGGAACCCTTAGTTTTGTTACTGACAAGAAACAAACTGTCCTCAGGGGCTTATCATGGCTTCATCAACAGCAGTAGATTTCTGTCTTTTCCTTTACCAGAACAAAGATGCTTAATCTCTGCAGCTTAATTGATAAGGGTAATCAACGGGGGAAGTCAACATCTCCACGTCTGCTTCTTTTTGCCCTTTCCCGGTAGAACCTCTGACATGGACATTGTCAGGTCAATGGATACTCAGATTCCCAGGGGCCTCTTGCTACAGTGGGATGCTGCTGCGGGTGGCTCCCTTATTCTCGACAGAAGAAGCATAAAGAAAAGATTGCTAAAGCACTCAACAACTACCTGTCCACATACAGAAGACAGAGCAACAACGAAACAAGCCTTCAAGCAATGCAGTAAGTTACAGTAACTTTCACTTTAGTCAAAACTGGTGTCTGAGTAACTAAGGGAAGTGCAAACTGAAGGGGGCACCTTATTCCAAGCTCTGGAGGCAGATAAGTAGGATTTGTAATAAGCAGTCCAACCAATATGAGAGGAATATCCTGAACCTTCAAATTCTGCAAACAACAGATGTATTTTTAGATGTATTTCAAATATGATAGAAAGCTGATGAACCCCTTTTTATGGTAAGCATCTCTAATTAAAATGATTTGTTCCAGAATAACACATTATACCAAGTAATTAAAAACACTTGTATCTGAAAAGGTGGCTATAACAAAGAACATTTTCCACTTCTGCTCTGTGGACATGACAATACGGAAAGGGGCATGAAAAGACTGGACTTTCATGTCCCTTTTTCATAGGATGTACTCATCCCTTCTTAACCACATGGCCTTTGAAACTGCTTTTCACAGCAGCTCCATACAGAGCCACTCTCTGGCTCTTTGTTTTCTAGAATAGCTCCCACTGGGTCTCAAATCCACAGTCCCCACTGGAGCCTGGGACGGATGCTGGCTCTGCACCTCTTCTTCATGTCTAAGGGAAGGTACAGCAGACACTGCAGCAGCATCCTCAGACACTGCCACCACCCAGGGATCTCATGGTGAGCAGTCAGCCTTGTAACACAGCAGCAGGGTCCTGGTGACTCCATATGTGACCTTCCCAACAGGAGAAAGCACTGCTGAGTCCTTTAGACCACCAAGCCAGAGACACTGTAAGAAATGAGCTTGGTGGACAACCTGGCCACATGCCTGTGACAGCGGAAGGGGGAGGAGGCAAGAGGAGGCGGTGGAGGCAGCAGAGCACTCTGGGCCACAGTCCACCAAGAACATGCAAAAGAAGAGAAGAATGAGGCTGGGGCCCAGGGTCTCACAGAGCAGCACTTCTTGTAGAGGAGCGGCATCAGGGGAGGGGGGCAGAGGGCAGGAGCCTCTCTGGAGAAGCCTCAGGTGGGACAGGATAGGCCACCTCTTAGTTATGTAGTGTTTGTTTGTTCGCTGTGAGCACCCAAAGGAACTATGTGAGAAGCAGTAGCCCTACCCTGCAGAAGGTGAACTATATACCCCCTGGCAAGTTTCTCTTGAAGGGAGGTTCAAGTGACACAGTTCTACAGCAGCCGTGGGGGTATATCTTTGGCTGGTTTCTTTCAATATTCAGTCCATAATGATTTCAGCCACATAAGGCTGATACTTCCGGGTCATGCAGGTACAGACAAGCCCTCAGGCAGAAGTGCCTACTGGCCCCCGGGGATGTTAAAGGCCCCCGCATGATTCACGTATGACTCAGCTAAGCCCTTATGCGCAAGCATGAGTCCGGTCGTCTGCATATGACGTAGCCACATCAACCCCCTGTGCGCATGCACTAGACAGCTTTTAAAAGCTGGAGGCGCCATCATCCTCTCTGTCTCTGCACACTGACTTACCAGGACTGTGCATGCCCCCTCTAATAAACTTCTAAGTGGATTTGTTGCGTGTTTTGTGTTTCCTTCTCACTCACACCAGGAAATTTCAAGCCCCAGTTCCCTGGTCTCCTTAAAATTCTTTAAGATTTAGAAATCATTTAAACTGTCATAAATTTGTATCTGGGATCTGTAACTTAGAAATTGGTACTTCACAGTAAGTACTTCTTAAACGTCCCCGGGTTAAAACCTGAACTTCTTGCTGGCGTAGAAAAATAAATAAATAAATAAATAAGTCTCTCCTTCCAGATCTCTGCTTCCTGGAAATTTTGAAAATAAAGAGAAGCCAAAGAAATACTCTATAGTAATAAATGCAAAGATTTATTACAAACATGGAAGCGTGCGGTAGAATAATCAAGGAGGCTTGTAAAAAAGTAACATTTGGGCAGGAAGCAGGGGTGCGGTGGGAGTGGGGTGGATGAGAATAAAGGCAGAATACAAATGCCTAGAAGTCAGAACATGCCTGCCATGTTCAGGGAACAGTACAATGGTAGGTCACCCAGATGATTTACATACCACAAAAAGGACCTAGAAAATGATTTGTAATTAGGCATGAAACTACTGAAGGTGCATACTGTGATTTATACAACATGGCCCAGCTGATTTATGCCCTATAATGGCAAAGCTAGGTGGGTATTTTTCAACTAAGGAAGCTGGCTCTTAGTGAGGTTAAAATAGACAAGGTCACACCTCTGTCCAGCAAAGCCAAAATTAGGCCCATTTCTGTACAGCTCCAAACCCACCCCTTAACTAACTCTGTAGTTTAGGCTTCTGGAGAGAAACCTTTGGCAAAAACTTTACCCCAAATCCCACTTACTGTGAGAATCTTTTCTTTATTTGCCAACGCCATCCAGGCAGCTTTGCCCTGGTGAGCAATACCAGCCCAGGAGCCTCCATGCCCCTCACCAGAACCCCAGGGATCACTTTCCCTATTGAGTACTTGTGAGAAGACACACTAGGCAGGAGACAGAGCAGGGGCTGTGGAGCTGTTCTCAGGAGGATGATTTAGTGGGGAAGGTCAGCACAAACTCCTGGGAAGGGTCTCTGCCCCACCACAACACTTAGCTGTAGGCTTTGACAAAGTACACTTCTGAGTCATCACTCATTATTTGTGGCTTTCAGAGAAAGAATATTAGAAATCACATACCTCTTAATGATTTACTAAGAACACTGTTGATTATTAAAAAGATAGGCGTCCTTGCTGAAAAGGTAATAAGTCAACTCCCATCAATAGAAATGAAGCATTATGTTCATTTTACCTACCTTTCCCTCCCCGAACAATTAGCAACGGAAACATCCCTGGGTAAGGCTTCACTCCCCTTATGGTTCATTTTACTGATCATTAGGGAGCCGGTTGGTGCTGCCAGGGGCATTTAGTGGCAATTACATAAAAAATAATTTCTTTCTGTCCTTATTTTCCTAAAAAGATTGGATTAAAAACCTGGTGGCATTATCATTATGGGCTAGAATACCTAAAGTAAATGTTGAGTAACAGAGTTAAAGAGGTCCGTGGGGCCTGGATGTGGCACAGTAGTGAAGTGCCGGCTCAGCAAGGATGAGGCTTCGGGTTCACAAAGGTAGGCATAAAATCCATCTGCACGCAAACAGATCTTTGATTCTAGCTTCTTTTATTGAATTTTAGGAAGATTGCTTTTAATTATATATTTTTGTGTGCATACTTGTGAAAAGACCCAGATAAATCCAGATACCTCCCCCTTCCCCAAGCAGGAGGAATAGAGCCAAAAACCTAGCAGGGGAAGAACCAAAAATCTTAGTGAGCCAGTTCAGTGGCTCTGTTCCAGGAACTAGCTAACCATAAAGTTAGATTATAATCTTGAGAATAATCTTGAGAAACGGGGAGTTACCCCCTTGTGATTATCACTGGTATTTTCAGAATTTTCCAATGATCACTGGTATTTTGGAATTTTCCCTCCCTACCCCCTTTGGGTTGTGGTTTCGTTTCTTCCCTTAAAAGCCCCCTCTCCCAGCTTCTCAGGGTCGAACTCCTCCCCTGTATGGAATATGAGTCTCGGCCCCAGAGCTCTGGTTCTTATCATTAAACCTCGTGTGATTGCAGCAAGGACAGTCTCTCGTGAGTTCTTGGGGGGGGTCGTGTTATCCGGAGACTCAACTGAGAGTCTCCCCACTCCGGGGGGTCTTTCACTTGTCATGCGAAAATGGTTCTGTACTGGCAGCCATTCTGTGTCATAAGATGTAGCTGTGATTCGAGTGTAGCCTCTTTACCCAAAGCCAGTTCTGGACCATGGGTCCACTGTTACTTCTTTCCGGCTGATCCATAGCTCTTCAAATGACCCGAACAACTCTGGAAAATACCCTCATTTAGCCCTCACCACTTTACAAGCAACCTGAGGTTTTCAAGGCTGATGTCAAATGCTGTGTGCACACTTTCTGGCACAGAAAAAGGCTCAACGGAATCTGTATGTCCAGGGCTAGGAAGATGGCTCAGTTGGCAATGAGCCTGACTTGCAGGCATGGGGATCTGAGTTTGGATCTCCAGAACCCAAGCAAAAAGCCAAGCACAGTGCGTGTGCCCTGGAACCTCACTGCAGGAGAGGGCTGAGACAGGCAGTTCAGAAGCTCACTGGTCAGCCAGTCTAGTTGTGGAGGCCCAAAGTATGTAAGCCTACTTCCACCTTGTCTGATGGTCAGAGAGTTTGAGGTAGCTCAGAATTGTTGACAACAACCATGACTACACATCCTGACGTAGGGTGTGGTTACTTGGTCTTTTTGACGTTAAGATGGCCCACACAGGCAGATCCACTCCACTCTGACCAGTGGTGAGGTCCTGCAAGCATACTTCTGCTCCTTCTTTTGTAATAAAAGGTTTAACCTTGAGAATGGCTGCCTTCAGGATACTTGGTCTAGGGCTGGTTCACTGCCTAAACAACAGAATGTTTATCTCATGAATTAATTGCTTGATGGCTCAAAGTATTGAAGCAAGTACCTGTTCTAATTGTCCTTTGTATCATGTTAAAGCAGTCTTTTGTCTTCTTCCCCCTGTTGTATTGGGGAATAAAAGAGAATGGAAAATTAACCGCAGATGACTTTAAGTATTCACTGGAACTCCCTCCCCATACTATCCTATGTTTTCTGTTTTATTATTTTTACTCACGTCTTCTTGCCCTTTACTGACTCCTCTAATCCCCATGCCCCTACCCTGGTTAGTGGTATTTTTGTCAAGGCTGGTCCCCGACTCCTAGTTAAGGGAGGGACCCTCTCATGAAATGAGGCTGGAGAGCAATTAAAGAAAGACACCACTGTCTGCCTCTGATTTACACACACACCACACACGCACACACACACACACACACACACACACACACACACACCTGTACTAACAAGTACATAAACACATGCATGTGAAAGACCTGGATAAATCCAGACCCCTCTAGCAGGAAAAATAGAGCCAAAAATCTAGTGGGAGGAAAAGAGCCAAAAATCTAGGTTAGCTGGTTCAGTGGCTCTGTTCCAGGAACTAGCTGACCATAAAGTTAGATTATAATCTTGAGAATAATCTTGAGAAACAGGGAGTTACCCACTTGTGGTTATCACTGGTATTTTCAGAATTTTCCAATGGTCACTGGTATTTTTGGAATTTTCCCTACCGCCTTTGGGTTGTGGTTTCATTTCTTCCCTTAAATACCCCATCTCCCAGCTATTCCAGATCGAACTCCTCCCCTGTATGGGATATGAGTCTCGGCCCCAGCGCTGGTTCCTGTCAATAAACCTTGTGTGATTGCAGCAAGGATGGTCTCTCGTGAGTTGTTGGGGGGTCGTGTTATCCAGAGACTTGAGTGAGAGGTCTCTCCACTCCAGGGGTCTTTCACATGCATACAACACACCCACTGAAAAAAATCTGTATGTACCAAGGAAAAGAAGTTTATTTCCAGGAAATTTTTCTTTCTTTATCACAACTTCCCTGCTTGAGGGACATTAGCAATAAAGCACCTTAGAAGCATTTAATTTTCTCTTTCTAGTTAGCCTAAAATCCCTCATCTTGCCATTGCCTCGTGGTTCACAAGCTTGAGCTGCATCTGTCCTTGGAATCACTGGGACAGTTGTTAAAACACAGACTGCTAGAATAAGCAAGTCCACTGAAAGTCTCATTCTGTAATCTAGGGAGGGCCTCAAAGTCAGCTTTCCTAATACGTGGATGCTACTGCTGCTGGAGGTGATTGTACTGCACTTGGAGACCCACTGCAGACTGGCTGGCATGGAGCCTCCACTCAGACTCTGCCCATGCTTTGGGATCTCGAACGAGCAAGGAGTTCAATTACTCTAAGCCCCCGTTGTGCAGACCACACAATCAGGCTGATAAACCTAATTAGCAGGGCTGTTATGAGTCTTATATGAAATGTTTGCATACCTTTTTCAGAGCACTAAGTCCAGATCTAGTGGGAATGGGTGCTCACTCAGCAAGGTACACATTTCTTCTGAAAGTACTAAAGGAGAAAATGCCCATGGTGGCTAATTGACACATTGACTGGGAGAGGGGTGCCCAGAGGTTTGATACAGTATCTCTTTGGTGTATGGATGTAGGGGTATTTCTCGGAGACATTAGTCGTTGTGCTGGTAGATTGATTAAGATGGTCTACTCTTGCTAATGTATGGTACCCAGATCCTGTAGAGGACCCACAGATCAGATGGGGAAGGATCTGTTCTTTCTCTCCAGGTCTTGGTTACTGGTGCCCTGACCCTTAAACCTTTGGGTTTGGAAGTGATTCACACAAATTGGCTCTCTGCTCTCAGACTTCTGGTGTTTAGACAGGCCTCTAGCTTATAGAATCTATAATGTAAACAAAAGGTCACAGACTTCACAGTTTCTGGATTCAGGAGCCAATCCCTCATAACAAACCTCTTCCTATAAATTGCAAATATCCTACCAGGTCTTCTGCTAGAGAACCCTGCCTGACCAGCTCAGTGCCTCCTCCAAAACCTTCAACAAGTGGCAGAAGTTAAAATTATCTTCCTAAATTTTAGGAACAGAATTAATTCACACAAGATCACATGGGAAATTAATAACACATGCAATTTTCTTAAAAGATTTAAAGTTACTTTTTGCTTGTTTATTTTTCAAGGGAGGGTTTCTCTATGTAGCTCTTGCTGTCCCAGAACTCGCTCTGTAGACGAGGCTGGCCTTGATCTCACAGAGATTCACCTGCCTCCCAAGCGCTAGGATTAAAGGAATTCACCACCACCCGGCTAAAGTTACTTTTTATAGTGCCATATATTTCAATGGACTGCTTATCCCCTCACCCATGAATGAGTGCTATTAATCCAATAGCTAAAGCATATGCATTAACGGAGCCTAGAAAATGAGCAGGAAATAAAGCCAGTGGAATTTGAACTTCTTCTCCAGTCTGGAGAGCAGAGGGATGCACTCATCACTATAATTCAAAGCATGCCCTTGCTACCATTACCCTACTCACCTGTAGCCCAGACATACGACCTGAACTAAGTAATGTCAAGCTTCTTCTACTTACACTGCAGGCTGGAAAGGACCCAGAGAGAACCCAGCTCTGTAATTTTGCCATTAGAGTTTTAATTAAATTCTTTAGCACAGCTCGGTGACACATGTGCAAGGCCCAAGCAGCAGAGCTACTCCCTTACACTTTAATTGTATTGACTTACTGTTTACAGACCTGCTTCCTGTTTTGGTTTCTACGAGTTCTGTGTAAATTAAAATCATCCCAGACTTCCTTCACACTTTCCTAATGGGTGCGTCTTGCCTCGCATCTTTCCATAAACAAGCTGTCCTTGCGCCCTGCGAGTCGTGCGGATGGCTCCCAGTACTGACTGTCAAACTATTCTGTGGCTGAGATGCTTCCATTACCTGATGAAGTACAATTACCTCCCACCTTTAAAAAGAAAAGCAAGCTCAAAGAAACGGGAGAAGGAAATGAGATGAGCACGCAAAAAAACAAGAACAGGAGTGACTTCACTAGGAAGAGAAAGGGCTGAGTTCAAAATGCATCAAAGACAGAAAATGCAGAGCTAGAAGTAAGGGAGTGAGGGGAAAGCACCCAGCGTTATCATCAAAACTGACTTGTTATTCATCTCTGTCATCATTTCTCCTATCTAGCCTGCCACCTAGTTCTGAAAGCACCATTTCATGGGTGCATTGCGCTTACTTCCTGTGTGCTCCACAGCTGCTTCTGTGCTAAGAGGACAAGGTACAACAGTTGTGACAGCATGTCTCACCACACCTACAACATGCATGCACTGTTTGTTTTTAATGTTTGTGTGTTTGTTTACAAAAAGGTGTGTTGAGCCAACTCTCCACCTGGTCAACTGACCCAGGTCTCTGGGAGCATCTGAAGTTAGCTGTCACACTCCTTCACCCTCCCTGCTTCCAATCATTTGCCATCTGTACTGTATTCTCCCATCTCCGGTGCTGAGACAGGGATGCCTGTGACTTGCTGTGACCTACACAATGTACCATGATGGACGTAGGAAGAAAGCTGCCCTGGTGCTTCCAAGAGGATATGGGTGATTTGGGTGAGATGGAAGTGTGGCCATTTGCAGTAAACACCAAAGCTTTAGGCTTGCCCAAAGCACTGATACTCAGAACTACAAACCACATAAACACCATGTGTCATCTTGTTGTGTTTCACTTAGTCCAATTTTATCCACGTTTGCCGCCTAAGGATGGGGAATAAATCATTCAGCAGAATCATATTATAGAAACAATAAAAATATTCCTATGTACAATTTTTAAAGAACAATAATGAGCAGTCTTAATTGCTCCCATGCACACAGGTCTAGCATCAAAGTATAAAAATAAACATAATTGAGACTTTTAGGACCTTTTTATAGTAGAAGGACTGATAATTTTTCTTTGTAGCTAGATCAAGTACCTCCAAAATACAAATCCCTATTAGTACTAAGTACTTCATTTAAAGGAGCACCTGGAGTGTGAGGCAAGCTGACATTATTGATCCACCAAGGTGATTAGCAAACCTTAGTGCCAAGTAGAATAGGTGAAGCTGCAACTTGATATTTGAAACTGAGCTCATTTTTATAACTAAATATAGTAAAATATGATTTGATAAAGATGTGATGAACTAATACCTCTGTACAAAGAATATTAGGACATTTATAAGTGATGAATGAGCCTTATTAGAATAGCTTAGGGTTGACAAGGTGGCTTAATGGCTAAAAGTAAGCACTGTTCTTGCATAGGATTCCCAACATCCAGGTTAGACAGCTCACACCACCTGAAACTAGTTCCAGGGGATCTACCACCCTCTTCTGGTCTCAGGGACACCTGTACTCATATCAACACAGACATTCACCCACAATCATAACTAAAAACAAACATAAATCTTACAAAAAAGAATGGTTTGTTAGGGTAAACACTGACTAAACAACAGTACGCACTGTGACGACCAAGGCATGGGATGTGTCTATCTGCACTTCCACTACCTTGAGATAGATCATGCATATGAACCGAATTCAGTATGCATTTTCAGTTTTAAGAGATGTATACCAAAAACAGGTTTGAAGATATTAATGAATGAAAAAAGTGTAGGGCAGACTATAATAGGCATTTTATGCAATTACAGTTTCACTGAATAAGAATTTTGTTTCTATAAAACATTTTTCTAGGAGAACATTTTTACAACTCTGAGTGCATTTTTTTTCCTCTTTACTGAATTATTTTGTTCTGTGTAATAATGTGTGTAAATTCGTGCTTTGTGTGTGAATGTTTTCTGTCTTAGGTCACTAATCCTTGCAGTGGTTTGCTAATCAGCAAAATTTGACGAGAGTAGTAACAATAATTCATTCTTTCAATTTCCTTTTCTTTACCTTCCTAACACCTCCTCCCTTCCTTCTCTTTCAGACCTCATCAACAGATTACCAGTCTCATTCCCATCCTCAGAATCTCTGTAACATTCCCTGTCAGTCATTCCAGCCTGAGATTTGTAATTCTACCTCAGGGAAACCATCTCTGCTCATTCCTGCAGTTTTAGGCCCTCCCTTTCTTCAAATTCTAGGATTGCTGGACATGGGACTTAGCATTCTTTACTATGTCTCTCATTTAATATTATACACATTCTCTTGCCCCACTCCTGAGTGTCTCCTTCCATCTCTAGCTCTAGATTTGGGGGGACTGAAAGTGGAGCTAGAAACTTTGGGTCTTGAAATCACTCTTAGGATCTTATGAGCAAAGAAGCAAGATGTGCGCAGCAAAACCCACAGTTGTCCTGGGTTTCTCTCAATCAGTTTCTCATACCGAGAAAGGCAGCTGAGTAAGTCAAAGGTGTGGGAGGCAAAAGGCATTTATACCAAACCTTCAGAGTGTGGTTCAGGAGTCTGCTTAGTGAAGCTAAGGGAAGCTCAGCAATAGCACTTTCCAGACTGTGCTCTTACACTGACTACTTGCCTGGGTATTTATTCTGGGTAAGCACTTGGGACACAAGAAACCCCACAATGTGTCATGTGTAATGCAATCTTCAAGCTGAAGACATACATACACATGTTGGGTCCTTATGCTATCAGACTATGACCCTCTGGCGTCCATTTGCTTTTTACATTTGAGGGGAGAACAATGACCTGGAAGGTGAACAGAGTGATTCAAGGCCTTAACTTGTAAATGTCAGGGTTATGGCTCACACCATAGTCTATTGTCTTCAGGATCACTTATTTGCCAGAATTTTCCAAACCATGTGAGTCTTTCTTTAAATGTCACATGCTTAGATGACGAAGAACCAGTTCTGAGCCCTGAAGGCGGGACAGCCCAGATAACATTATCAACACTGTTATTTCAAAGGCTGGTCTGGAGGAAGGAACTGACCTGGGTGTTTTGACAAGAGCCTGGCAGGCATTAGCACTTGCGTTTCTGAGTTGTTTAAGAGTTTGGGCCAAGTGATGTAATGCCCAAGTTCGACAGCCTTTACCATAGGAAGAAAAAGTGGTTTGGCTGTGAAGACAAGAAAAATGACCGAAGAAAGACGGGCACAAACCCTGAATCAGGGTAAAAAAAAAACAAAAAACAATGCTTTTCAGACTCTCTTATTTCACGTCCCCGTTTTCTACCACAGTACTGCGCAGAAAATTATCTGTGAGTTCAGGGGACATGGCTGTGTTAGCATTTAAAGGCCCAGAGCTGGGCATGGTGGCACAAGTCTATAATCCTGTTACTCAGGGTGTTGAGGCAGGTGCAACAACTTCCAACCAGGACTTTGAGGCCAGGCTACACAACCTAGCAAGGACACGTCTCAAACACACAAACACACACATATACACATGAACCAAACAAAAAGCTAAGGACATAGCAGGTCAGAGGAAAGACAAAGACTCAAACTTGCCTTCCTAGAAGTCCTGGTGCTTCCCAACCTGCAGGTCCCCTACTATGGTTTGGAATTTGAATATCCGCAAGGTAACAGTACTGAGTGGTGCTAGAACTTTAAGAGGTGTGTCTTGATGTGATGTCTTTAGGTCACTGGGGTATGCCAGCTCCAATAAGTGCCACCTTAAGCCCAAATGTTCACCTGTCCTGGCATCGGACCCTTGAAAATTGAGAGCCAAAATAAATTGTCTCTGCCTTGCCTCCTCTCTCTCTGATCACTCTAGTGGTGTGACAGATTGAGCCCAAAACTCTAGGCAAGAGTTCTACTGCTGCTCCTCGTATGTAGCACAGGTTGGCCTAGAACTCACTATATAGACTTAGCCTCCTGGGTGTGTAAATTAGAGATGGGCAACTTACCGATTACCAGTTAACTACATGGTTATTTTATAATTATGGAACATTGACTAATATCAACACACTACAAATCATTCCTTAAACAGCCCAGAATAGCTGTCTCCAAGATGCAAGTCAGATCATGTCAGTCTGTGTTCAAAATAACTTTGCACACAGCAAGGAGGATGAAATGGAAGCTCCTGACGTAGTTCCACAATGTTGATCTCATACTTCAGTGTGCAACAACTTTCTCTGAGGGCTGAGTTAAAATCTAAATGGCTCAGCCCATGCCTGAAGTCCCTTTAAGGCGGCATGCTGAGTGGGCTCAAAGCTTTGTTGGTACTGAACATGCTGATCTGGGACCCTCACTTTGCAACCTCTGCTCCACAGGAAGCAAGCGCCCAGCACATTTCCAGGTATACCACTATTCTTGATTCCCAGTCCAACTTTGGTCCCGATGTTTAATATTCTGATTCGTTCTGCCTTCTGGCCTTGCATCTACAGGTTCCATGTCTTAGAAGGCTTTCTGGTTAGCTCGCGAGCTCGCAACCAAGCTGGTTCCATCTTATCAATCAGATGCCCCATCAAGTCACCTCCTGAATCAAGTCCCCCTTCCTACCTAGCCCATACCATTGCCCCCTCCTGTACTCCTGAGTGTCCACCTTGGCTAACACGCCTTTCAGAGCTACAGTTAACATTACCAGACATTTACTTGCTTATTTGTGCCATCCATTTGTTGCCCATCTCCTGCCACTGAAATATCAAGTCAACAATGTCTGAGACTTTATCTTGTTGACTGTATTATCTCAGTTTTGCAAACAGTGGCCAGCCAGTGCTGTGGATTAAGTGAACCTATCCTATTTACGTCTAACTGGCAATGCCTTCAGGAAAAGGCCCTATATATCTTCTAAGCTACTCTAAATCGCATCTAAGAAAATGTTTTCTCATTTCTTTCTCAGAACCTTGCCATGATAGCAGATGTGATATCATGGCGCCTCTGCAAAGTACATTTCTGGATCACATAAGGGTCACGTGTACCAAAGGATTTTTTTTAGCACTGGTAAGCTATAGTGGGGGACTGTTATGGCCAAATGAACTACATAATAGCTCATACACAGTATTCAGAACATCTGATATATTCATGCATACAAATACTGCATCATAATTAGAAGAGCTTAGTCCTGAAAGTTTATTTGTTCCAAACCATCCTACTAATCTGATTTTGAAACTTCCTGATAAATCTACAACATTAACAGCTTACTGTGAAATCATCATCCAGCAACCATCACATCAACATTCCCAAAGACTTCTTCTTTAAGGCAATGGTCCTCAGTTTTAACTGTGCACAGTTTTGTTTTGTTTTGTTTTTTTAATTCTGTTCATGTCTGAGCCTTAAGCCAGAGAGAATCTTAGGAGGAAGCAGGAATCCGCATGGGAAAGGCTCTCCAGGTACTGGCAATGTGTGGACAGGTAGAGGAGAAGTTTCTGACGACTATGTTCCAAGCCTCAGCCTCCAGATCTCCATCTCAGGACTGGCAGAAGGAGAGGCCAATAACATCTTTAAAAGTCTAAAATAGCTACATGGCATACAGTACATTTTTCTTAAAAACAGTACTTCAGTATTTAAAAGAAAACATTCCCAACCTCTGCTGGTGCCCACCACACACTGCAAAGGCCATGTGGAGGAGGTCCTAGAGGGCCTGTTCTTAATCCCACCAGGACACCAATGATCACCCTGGGAGGCGAGGAGGAGGAAACTACACTTGTTCCTTTTTAAAAGCTGTTTTACTGCCTTCTTCCATTTCCTTTCTATTCACCTTAATTTTGGCTAAATTCTGTGGATTCTGGATCATAAAAAAAAGTTTTGTTTTTTTAAAGCCACAGATTAAACTTCTGTCCTTGTCTACAGCTTTTCCTCCACTTTAGGCAAAAAAAAAAAAAAAAAAAGGACCCCAACCATATCCACAAAGGTCCCCTCCTTCTGCCTGCCTACATTTCTGCTGCCTAGCATCATAACTGCCCGGATTTCTGAGTCAGCCACCACAGCCCAGCTTCTCTCTCGTCACTTTTAACTTCTCTACTGAGTCAGTCACCACAGCCACCTTCTGCGCCCCTAGCTCTCT
Source organism: Ondatra zibethicus (assembly GCA_004026605.1). NCBI lineage: Eukaryota > Metazoa > Chordata > Mammalia > Rodentia > Cricetidae > Ondatra > Ondatra zibethicus. The sequence goes on from PVIU01005985.1 coordinate 16,318, forward strand.
CACCAGTCTCCAACTCCAAAAATCCCATGGGTTTTTATGCTCCTTCTCAAAATCTCCACTGTCTCTCCACGTGTCTAACCAGCTGTCCAGTTGCTCCTTCAACCCACCTCCACTCTTCCCGGCTGTGGACACAGAATCTAACCAGACTCTTTCCAGTCACTAACCAGACCATTCCTGCTCACCACCAAAAGAAAGCCAAAGGCTCCCTGTGGCATTTAGGATCTAATCCTAGCCTTGGGCTAGAAAGTTCATCTCAGCTTGGGTCCCAAGCCACATTACTCTCTGCCTCCACCGGATAGGTATTCTCCAGGCACACACACCAGCCTTTGCCCAAATTACCTTCATTTGAGTTGTGCTTTGGCTGTGTGAAGCTTCCTTTTTAGGTCTCCAGCTCAGCCCTCTGAAGCCATTGCTCCATCCTTTTATCCCATGGGAGTATATCCTACCCACAGATTTTCTCATGATGGTTGGGAGAAGTGGAGGGATAAAGGAGGAGAAGCATAGAGAACCACAGGAGTGGACTTGAAATTTCATACTGGGAAACAAAGTGACATTTGAACTTTGTTGTGTTTTTAAAAGACAGGTTATAATATGGACTAGAGATTGAAAAATATTGAACTCATATACCCCCCCAAAAAGGTTGTAACTGAACAAATTATGCCCTAGACAATTATAATCTTCAGTCCCATAGAACAAAATGAGAGAGATTTAATTCCATTCAGAGTTTTTAAAATTTTTCTCAATACACTCTAAAATAGAGAATGTATTCACTTTCTTATTGACAGCCTTCAATTATTTTGTATTTAAAAATTAGACATAAGTTCTATTTTATGCATTGGCAATCATCAGCCTTAACTCCCGTGAGCATATAAACCTGTTTTCCCAGCCCCCTTTACTTTCCAATGTCCACTGGAACCTTTTTGTTTGTTTGTTATTGCTGTGGTTCTGTCTGGTCAGTAGTAATTAAACAGTATATTCAGCTTGATTCCAAAAGTCGAGCAACTGATAAGCATTATCGTGGTGACCATCGTGTGTTCTGTGAGCGCCTTTCAATGTCAGCATCAGGTGCTACTACTCTTGGAACCCAATATCCTGACCATGTAAGGTATGAGCTAAACTAGCCAAAGTTTGCAAGTAATAAGATTGACGACATATTTTTTCAATGTCATACAGGCATTATTTAAGAGGCCCTTTCTCAAATGATTACTTTGTTGTTGTTGTTTTGGTTTTGAGACAAGGTTTTTCTATGTAACAGTCCTAGCTGTCCTGGAACTTATTCTATAGATCTCAGAGATCCACCTGCCTCTGCCTCTTGAGTGCCAGGATTAAAGGCGTGTGCCACCTCTGCCCGGCTCAAATGATTTATTTTTATATAAGAATTTACTATTATTTGATCTGCTGTCCATCCACTATTGTATCAATTATAAACTCAGAGATTTGCTTGTTTAAATAAAGAATCATGTGATTTGGGTCTAGTAGTAAAAGAATGCCCTCGTGACTAGCTTTCCATCCCGGAACTGTCCTTTATACGGACTTAAGTGTTATATCAAAATACTTCCAAGGAACCTGTGTTGGGAAAGGCTCTGTCATGTGGGCTGCCAGGGCATGTCCTAACTTGCATGCTGTGTTCCACAGGGTGCCCTGGACCCCGTCTGTGCTTTCACCTGCTTCTGCCTCTGCCCCAGCAACAGCTGCTTCAGGTTTTCTGGCAGTACTTGTTGCCACCAGCTGCCTCTCCTTTTATTCAGGTAGGAAAGGAGGCCTGGGGGCAACAAATAGACCAAGCCTGCTTGGCGAAAAACAGACCAGACAAGAAATCAAAATGGCATCCCTCATGCCAATGTACCACCTTACCAAATATAACTCTGTGTTATCCTACCTTCCCAGAACCCAAGAGAGACTGGCAATAGCCAGCTCTCCTAGACAGGATGGTTTCTGAATTTATCCTCACATGAAAACGTGACCTGAAGTAGTATAATAGTAAGCAGTCATTTTCCCATCCTTACAAGGAAGTAACTGCAAGGCCCAGTGCTTTTGTCTTTTCTGTTTCTGCTTTCTTTGGCCCTTTTTGGTCTGCAAAGCCAGCCTTTCTATGAGGCTCAGTGAAACACTGACTTTAAAACACAGAATGAAGTGTTGCTTGACTCTAGAATTAAACTCCAGCCAGACAAGGAGCACAGCTCAGTGGGCGAGCACTTGCCTTTGATGTGTGGGGAACAGAGAGAGGAAAAGGGGGGATTAAAACAATGAAGACCCTTTAAGTCAGTGTGATTTTTGTCTTTTGACACCAGAATAACAAAGGCAAGGAATCTCGTGAATGAGGTTAAGGAAATTTGTAGTATGGGGATTAGACTGGTGGCTGGCAAGAGACCCCTATGAAATATTTAAACCCCTGTTCAGGCTGTCCCTAGGAAGAAGTAGCTGGAAAGACTTAGCAGATTCAGATGAAGGGAAGTGAGTGATTTCTTTGCCATGGGCGGGGAGCAGGATGTTTTAAAATCTGCTTGTATAGTTTGATATAATTGCCTATATAGTCCAATGGTATGGAGTCATGAGCTATAGGAAGGTAGCTATGTAAGTTTAAATTTAAATTAACTAAAATAAAATAAAACTCAAATCTTGAATCCCACCAGCCACATTCCAAGCCCATGATATCCATGCATGGCCAGTGCTTGCTGTCATGAGGAGCGCGGGTTCTGACCAGATTCAGCACAGAAGTTCTGTAGGAGAATCCTAGCTTAAGACAGCAGACAAAGGACAAAGGGAAGGGCAAGGCTCTTTTTAAAATCAGGAATTTTAAGCAGCAATGCTGACCTGTGAGCCAATATAAGGTGAAAGGGTGGAAAGTCTGCAAGAGTGTTTAATTCTGGATGAGGGGGACTAGAATCTTCTCTCCGTGGTTGAGATGGGGAATTTCATCTTTTATGAGTAACTAAGAGTCATATCTATAAAAGATAAAAAGAATGAACTGTAAAAATATTCTAGAAGAGTGACTAATTGTAAGGGTATGGGGATGACATGACCCAGAGGGTAAGGGCACTTGCTGCCAAGCCTGACAATCTGCGTTTGATCCCAGACCTCCACAGATTCCAAGGAGAGAACCAAGCCCATCATGTTATCCCCTGGCTTCACACACACACACACACACACACACACACACACACACACACACAAATAAATAAATTAATAACAGTTAAAACATTTTAAAGGCAGAACAGGCGCCTTGTTGGCACCTTCACCAGGAGGTTTAGATAATGGAACTCACACAAGAGTTTTGGGGCTTTATCTTGAAGTGCTTTAAGTCTCCTCAGCTGCCACCATATCTTTAGTCAATGTCATTTTCAAACACACAGCTCTCATGTGTTTCTGGGATTGCGTGTCAGAATGGGTATTAGGAGCAGGACAATTTGGAGTGGCAATAGAAGGAAACTGAGACCAAAAACAACTTGGGCGGGGGAGCGGTCAGGGGAGGCATCATTAAGAAAGTGTGATCATAGAATTCTGGGAAACACAGAAAGCACAGAAGCCCATGGAAAGGAGTCCGAGGAAGCCAGGGAAGCATCTAAGCTGTGCACATGTGAAAGCCCTGTTGCCCTTCTCTCCTGCAAGAGGAATTCTTTAGGCCCCTATATTAAACATTTTCTTAGTCAACAAAATATATTTTGCACGTAAGTAACACATTAGTCAAGTTGAAGGAATAGATGTATAATAGAAATAGAATAGAATAGATGTATAATAGAAATAGAATAGAATAGATGTATAATAGAAATAGAATAGATAGATTAATAGAAGTAGTATGACAATAGAATTGGATGCTATGGCAGATGCTTTTGCAGAGTTCAGTTTTTAAGTTTCTGTGGCATCAAAAGAATTCCTCAGGAATATAGAAAGAAGAAAAAATAATGCTTAAATGCACCATATACATTGACAATTACTTTTAAAAACTGAGCAACTATCCAGCGTTTCTCCCATGTTGAAGCTGATTTATTATTGCATCTGGAATAGAAAACAAGCATGTTCCTTCACAAGACAGCCCCTTGTGTTATGACACTTCTAGATGCTTGGCTTTCTTTTTCTCTAGTTCCCGTCCTTCCCACTGGCAGTCAGTGTCATGTCTCAGAGTTGTTTACGCACGAACCAGAGAAACAACCTTTTTCTGGTTGTATTTTTACAAGTGAACATTTTAATGGCTAGGACTCCAAAAAAAATGCATCTTATGGAACTGGAAAGTGATAAGAAAATTTGGCTGCCACCCAGCTTGAAACATTATTTGGCTTTCTGGTTTGATGTGTAACTAGGAAAAAAAAACACCATTTTTACTCCATAAAATTAAAACTCTGTTTCACCTTTCTCTGTAGCCACCTCACGAAACCACACTCTGAAAAGGTGAGCACAGCTAGACTGAGCTTAATACTTGCTGGGCCTTCTTCCCTCCAGGTTCACTTCGCCCTCATATTTCGGGAAAGCTGGGGAAATGCACATTATTAACAAATAGTAAGTTATTTAAATAATACATGTTAGGATTCAGGCATTATGCTGTTCCTGTCACCTGGCAGGATGAACCCAGGAGGTACCCTCACCAGCGCAGGGTCCGATGGCTACTACATCACTACACAGGTGCAAAAGTTTCTTTAAGAGACAAGCTCTGCCCATTCCTGATCTCTCTTTCCAACTGTTCCTCTGAAGGGACAGGACTTTTCCTGTCTCTTCTTCTCTTTCTCTCTCTGTCTCTTTCTCTTCTCTTCCTCTCTCTCCCTTCCCTTTCCCCAATAAAACTTCCCACTTAAGTTCTATCTTCCTGGTCGTGTTTGTTTCTCACCCACCGTTGGGCCACCCACCAGGGTCCCACTCATGTCGTTTTACAACAATATGTATTTCTTATCATTTACCCCAACACTTTGAGTCTGTAGAACTTCAGATCCCATATGAGCTTCAAGAATTACCAAGTTTTATTCTCATTTCAATTATCAAGAAAAAAATTGGGGGGGTTTCAGTTGTACACCACATGTTATGGCCTGTTTGAGGCTCCATGTTCAACCACTAAGGAAGAAAGGAAGAAAGGGAGGGAGGAAATCAACCAATCAGATTTGGTTTTATCTCAGGAGGAGAAAACAATCATGAGGGACTGGCAGTGCTGAGCACAGAGGATATGTGCAGGAACTGGTGGGAAATGAGACTGTGGGAAGCAGGAAAGTGTCAAATTATGGAAAGCCTTTGTGTTTTCTTTTTTTTCTTCCTCTCTCTCTCTCTCTCTCTCTCTCTCTCTCTCTCTCTCTCTCTCTCTCGCTCTTTTAAAAGGTGCAGAGCATGGAAACCATTTAAACATAGGAAAAAGGGTACCCAATTTAATTCTTAAGAAAGCTTCCAGGCAATTCAGCAACTGATTCTGGTCACCAGATGCTGCTTTATCTTAGAGTGGAAGGCCTTTACTCCGTTTGTGGTAAAGTTACAGACATATGAATACTATTGTTTCAATAGATGAATTCAAAGTAAGAAACACTTGACCACATTTTGGTTCAGCATTTGTGTTTTCAATTTTGTTTTCTGAAAATGTGTCCCTTATAATAATCTACATGGTAGAAAGAACAAGTTACATCAGCCAGTGCCACCGAGTCCCTGGGACAAAAGCACTTCAGGGTCTGACATTCTGAACCTCAGGGGGCTGGGTACCCGCCACCACATTTCCCTGATTTGAAAGGAATCAGCTCTGGCTCTAAGTGAATTAGTTTTACCTTTTCCTCTGCCTTAGAGAAAATACCACTTTCATCATATACCCTTCCATAGGTCATCTCAAATTCAAGCATTTAAGGTAAGGTTTCAATTCACCATCCCAGCTCTGCTAACACATTGATGGCCTCAATGCCTGGCTGTATAGAAAGCCTGGCGCCACTGATATTTTACAAAGGCACCAACAATAAACCATAGCAGCAGAGGTATGTAAAGCTCTGGTCATAATGGTCTGTACAAATGAAACAAGCAAACAAACAACTAGTGGCAAGACCCAATCACTGCTACATTTATAACGAATGGAAAGGTTTACGAGAAAAGCTTGCCAAAAACACTCCATTAAACCAAACCGTTACAGCATGAACCCTATCTGTAAAACCACAATGGTAGCAACTACCTTATAAGGAGCTTGTTGGTGAAATTATATAACACACATGGAGTACTGAGAAGGCAGCTTGGCACAGGGAGGTCCCTCAATCAATGACACCCATCACTGCTATTATTTTATGGGGTCCATGGTGACCATTCAACAAGTTGCTGACAGCATATCATTATTTGACCCCACAACTTACCTTCCCCCCATTGTAATTTGCAAGCCTCAAAGATGTTACTTATATGATAGAATTCTCAGTACTGTGATGAAAACTGGATAATTATTAGACTGTTTTGAGAGGGGAAAAATAACAGCACTTTGTTACCTCTTCATATCGGTCAAAAACTGCCCCTTCTTGCAAGAAGGACGGCACTTCCTTCTGCCAGTTAAATTCATAAGGTTTGGCCATGCTGGTATTCAAGACCTGGGGAAGAACAAACATCTCATTAGTGTACAAAATTAAAGCGCAAGGGCTTGTCAAAGCTCAGACATTTTATTTTTCTTAAATGTGTGGTAAAGGTCCGTATGTTATCTTCCTTCAGATGCCCTCCTATTAACTGACCCTAACATTCCTCCTCCTTGTCTCTAAACCTGAAGAAACACTTTACATCCTGTGAAATTCTGCATAGAGAAATGGTCCTATGGATCATCTCAGGATCCACACACAGGAAGCCACTGTCAGCATGATATACTTTTTTCAAAAAGCAGTATAGTGAAGGTGGAGTTGACACAAAAACCCAGACATAACCACCCAGAAAGGGGTGAAGTCTCTGCCTTCTCTACTATTTTCACTATTGAGATATTTATTTCCCACTGAAGTTCTCATTCTATCCATATGGCCTCATTACATGATGGCCTCTAGGGACTGGGGTATCTGAGGGAACACAGGGACCAGAGGATGCTGGCCTCTGGCTCTGCTTTCTAGGGAGAACAACAGCCATATCGGTGGACGCTATTTCTGGTTTAATTTTTGCAGAGGTCTAGGGATCAGACCAAGGAAAGAGGTATTTGGAGAAAATGGCAGTAAAGTACCCAAATTTGTTTGATTTTAAACTTTGGGGATACCATTCTCTGAAATACTTCCTAGGGCCTGATAATACGGGAAACAGCCAGCTTATTTTACATAGATGAGACAATGAAAACGATGACCTAGCACTAGAAGGTGTTGACCCAAGCAATTGATGTTTAAAATAAGAAGCAAATCAAGGTATGTCTAACAATCTAACTGGGTGCAGAAAAACCCCAAAAGAGAAATGGCTACCTTCTGAAGAGATGGGGAAGAGACTGTCCATTCCTCCCCTTTTGCAACCACCTCAAATCCCCCCAGCTAAATGGTTACAGTCTGTGGCAAAAGTTCTTCCATGCAAACTCTCAGCTTGGCTTGGAAGTCCTCCCCTACAAGAAACCAAAAGGTATAACTACCTCCTCATCCTCCATCCTGCTAGAAAGACATTACCTCAGTGCACAGGCCCCAAAGGAAAGGAAGCACCTGAGGAGGGTGGGGCTTTCAAGGGAATGACCATCAAAGAACTGACACAATGAGGCAGCCTTTCCGGTGTAAACACGTGGAACAGCTCCTGGAAGGAAGCCAGTGGGCTTTGCATGGGCCCATTGTCTGTGTTCTTACACAACTGGACAGATTATTTTACACAGGCAACTGAGGACAATCTCCCAAGACTGCAGAGTGCTGGGAAGGAACGGGCTAGGAGGGGAGTCCGAGATGGGATGGCAGCAAACTCCTTCTAAAGAACATAGCGAGAAACTAGCAGCTAGTACGAGAGCACAGAGGACCCACGAGGGGCTGCTCAGAGGCCAGATGTTCAAGGGCATGCACAGCAGCCGTGAAGATGGCCTGACATCATACAGCACAGCTCTGTAAACTGAGGAAGACAGTTACTTGTTTGTTTGTCTTACTCTGTCCAGCATCTTTTCTTAAACCTGTTGGATTGCTAAGCTTACAATGTGATTTTAAAATGTGTCCCTTGGACATAACGTCATCTTCAAGGCTCGCCAGACTGCCATCACTTAATGTTCTCTGGAAAAATTCATAGCTATGTTGAAGATTCTGCAGACTGACAGGCTGATCAGGACTTCCTGACTATGGCATCAGAATGCTGCAGGTGCAAAGCCAAGTTTCTCTCAGGCCATGTTGATGCTGATGGCCGATCCTCATCCAACTCTTTATCTGACCTAACATCCTCTGAATATTAGAGCTACTGTCTGCCGACTATTGGCTTTCACCAGCTCCGAAGCTGAGAATGCAATCAGTAAGCATCTGAACCCTATAACAGTATTTTTCTTACTTTGCTGTAACCTACCCAACTGCAGCTTTCACCAATGTATTTGGAAAACACATTGATTTATGACTGTCTTTTGTTCTGTGTCCATTGAAGTTCATACAACCACTTTGAGGGTCGGGGGATGCCATTCATGGCAAATAGAGTTCACATTTCTAAGGAAAGGCTGAAGTCACTTATATTTGTCCGAGGATAAACCACTTTTCATTCTTTATGTAGTGATTAATGCACTTGGCATTGATACTGCTACCTCAAGTGTGCAGGATTAACTACAAAACACTGCTCCCTCACTCCAAAGTCCTAGGGTAGTTCTGACCAAAACTTTGGCAAATATATTTGTTATTGGGCACATAACTCAGTTTTAGGTATCGGATGGACAAAGGACAGGTTATAAAATCAAGTTTATTCCAGGTACCTGGCTGCCACGGTGGGCTACATAATGCCCCCCCCCCAGCACACTCGCATATTAAGTGTTATTAACGTTACCTTACAGGGCAAAAAGCATCTGGAGATGGGAAGCTAAGTTCTGTATCATTCTTGTGAGGTCTATATCAAAAAAGCCATTGTAAGAGGAACATTAGGCAGAGACAAAAAAAGAAACCATGTGGCCACGAAAGCAGAGACTAGAGCAATGTATGCACGAGTCAATGAGTGTTGGAGGACACCAGAAGGTGAAAGAGGCTAGGAATGGATTCTCCCTACAGCCTGGGGAAATGTGGCCCTGAGGACACCTTCACTTCAAACTTCTGTAGGAGAAAATGTCTGCCGCTTTCAGCTACCCATCTGTGGCGACTCTTTACAGTGGTCTAGAAACACATGCCCTGGCCTCTGGAAGCTGCACAGGGTTTCCAACAGGTTTATCAAGCTGTCACAGGACTGGGAATGCAGCGAGTGATGAGCACAGGCAACACCTCTGTTGATGTTACTTGAAGTGTTTCTAGGGTCTGTGTTATCTCAACAGCTTGGTATCGAAACAATAAATAGAAATTTGAAATGAGCCCCGTGACTTCCCCCAAGCCAGCCAAAACCGTTGTTATTTTGTGTCTTCTCTTTGTGAACAAAACAGTAGTACCCGTTGCTTTGACTCGACAACATCCGGTTTTCAATGAACAACAATATTGCAAGGTCCCAAAGAAACTGGGGTGCCTATTAGCAAACCCAACTGCATGTTGGATGCCAGGCTCACTCAGTACATAAGACAATTCTCTGCTCTCCTCAACACTCCTACAACCCATGCCCTAAACCCCTCCATCCCAGAGGCTTCTCTTCCCTTCTCCCAGCTTCTCTTTCCTATATAACCCTGCCAATTTTACCATGTGCTCCTCTCTTGGTTCTCTCCCTCTTGGTCCTCTCTTCTCTTCCTCTCCACCCCACCTCCCACCACCCACTATCCTCTCAATGTGCCATTCCAGATGTCTCTGGTTGTGGCCTTCCTCATATCAGCAATAAAAAACCTTCTCCTCAACCATATCTTAGAGCAGTCATGTCCACTTTCATTCAAATACACCATGTGGCAGATAGAAATTTTACTAACTGCAACAGTTATATTTCAACTTTAACTTTGTGATAAAGACATTCCATGGGAATTAATAACCCCATCCCCATCTTACCCATACAAAGTGAAGCAGACCAAAATAACCACTAAAATCCATGGTAAAAATACCTAAGATTATTTTTCAGAGATGAGAAGTTGACACAGAATTTCCACTGACCAAAAGTGAGTTGACTGCTTGAATCTTTAAATAAGAACCTCTTGTGTTTTTAAAACAGACTAGGACTAGCATCAAACCATCCTGAACTCTCAAGTGCCTGGCTTTACTTCAAACTGGAATCCAGTTCAACACTAACATATCATTACTGATAATTTCCCCATTTGCTAAAAATACCTCCATCTTCATCAAGCCACTAAATAGCCTTTCAAAAAGCACACATGGAGTGCAAGACTAAGAAAATGGTACTAAGCAATAGTGTTGAGAAGTGAGGGTAAGGGCATTCTTGTATACTTGGGGATAATGAATTTTGCAATTAATTCCTATGCCCTTGAAAGGCTCCAGTCATGAGTAGCAATTTCACCAGCGGGATTTCTTCTAACTCAATGCATGCAAAGCCTGTGGACAAAGATACTATTGTGCCATTTAAGGTAGAACAATATTGGCTGTCTACAATCATAACCAACCAATCACTTAAGTACACTACATATTTAGATACTCTCGGGCCTATTAAAAACAGGGCTGGAAGGTATGGTTGTTTGCTTAACAATGGCAAAGCAGGTTTCCTAAAAATATTCACAGCTTTTGTCAAGCAAATATAAATGCGCCTAACATGTTGTTAAGCAAATAAAAGAGCAAACATGATCCAAACTGTTTCCTGTTAGTATAGTTTGAATGTTAAATGTCTCTCAAAAGCTTGTATGTGGGAGGCTTGGTCCCTAAGCTTCAGGAGGTGAATGGATTCCCCAGGCTTCTGACCTCATTCATGAATGAATTCCCACATCTAGATTCATGGCTTGTTGGGTTTGCCCCACAGGGTGCTCGCTTGTTCTGCCCCACAGGGTGCTCGCTGCCCTAAGTCCTGCCCCATCACAGACTCACAGCCTTTGGCCAAATGATGCAATACTAAAAGGTTTTAATGAAAGCATAAGCAAAAACAAGGCTTTCTGCCTTTAAGTTCTCTCTCTCTCTCTCTTTTGTGTGTGTGTGTGTGTGTGTGTGTGTGTGTGTGTGTGTGTGTCTGTCTGTCTGTCTGTCTGTCTGTCTGTCTCTGGGATGTAAAGCAGTCGACACGGTATACACAGACATATATCTAAATACAAACATGAGGTAAGAGAGATGGTGATCAAGTTTTTAGTGATTTTTTTTAAAAAATACTTTCCTTTATTTTAAAATATAGAAAATTCTACTCACCACAGATTTTATATTTAAGGAAAAACATTCTCTAAACTGAAAGAAAGATGACATTTAACAAATTATTTCTTTTCTTAAAAATCTGTTTTTACAGTGTCTGTATTTTCCACCAGAGTTCTTGGCAAGAACAAACTAAGAAACGACAAGTAAAGCTGTCAACTGTTTCCTTTCCTCTTCTGGGCTTTAAAGTCTTCACTGTCAACGGGAAGGCTCTCACACATTGGCTGTGAGTAATCATCATTCAGCACCTAGCAACGGGTTCTTCGGTGGCAAAACTTGCAATAACATTTCAGACAGCTATGTTGTACTTCAGAAAAAAATATATTCTTTCAGAATTTTACATATGTATGCAGGGAAATATGACCGTATCTACCTGATTTCCCCCAACTCTTCAAAGATCTTTCCCAATGCTTCCCGGCTCCACAAATTCCATGTCCCTTCCTTACCCCTCTCTTTTCAATAACCTGATTAGTGCTGCCCACATGTGCATGTGTATGGGACGACCCACTGTAATATGGCCATCCAATCCGTGACCACATCCTCAAAGAATGAGTCTCCTTTACTCAGAAGCTATCCAATAGTTCCTCAGGTAGTGGCAGGACCTCAAGAGCACTACCCCATCCAATCCATGCTAGAATTGTGGATGCCTTGATCTCCTGTGGCTCCTATATAAACAATCACCACTGTAAGAGTTAGTGGCTACTATGGCTATTTCATGTATTGCTCCCCACCCTCTAGCTCACGCATTCTTTTCAGTCCAGTGATGCTCCCTCAACTTCATGGGGTAAGGGGTTGTTTGAAAGGAATGTCTCGTTTAGGACTGAACATACACAGTCACTTATTCTCAGCTTTGGCTAGTACCGCACTGGCCGATGCCCACTGCAAGAAGAAGCTTCTCTGTCAAATGCTGAGAGGCTCTGCTATTCTTGCTTTTCGAAATAAAACAAATTACGATGGTGTTCTAGATGACGACTACAAAAACCTATGGTTTCTGCCATGATGAATCCCATATGATGCCCAGTTGATGGAAAATAATCTCCCAGTGTGCACAAACCCACGGCCCACAGGAGTGAAATGAGACTAGAAGGTAAAAATACAAGTATTTGCCTCCAGCTCTGCCACCTCAAAACTGATCAGAATTATGATCAAAGTGTGACTTGATCTGTGATAATTTAAAAATCTGATGAATGCATCATTTAAAAGAACTGTCTTTACAAATGCATTATGTGACCTTCATGATCATAATATAAAGCTTCATTATATGGGGACTTTCCACGGTGAGCAGAAAACATGGAGAGTTAAGAACGAGCTTGATTTGAATACAATGAATAGCTGCTCTCATGTTATAGGGAGCACACAGGAATAACTGTCCTTGCCCAAAACAAGGCTCACAACTGAAACTCCTACAGCAAAAGACAGATTATATTCAAGGCATAACAAATGTATTTAGTAGGTTTTACAAGATATGGAAATGAATACCCATAGAAATGGGAGAAAACTGTGTTTTACACACAGGTTTCATTCTAAGTGGGCAGCCATGTAGCAATTATAATAGCTGAGTAATGGGGTACAATCTCACAGTTAGTTGTCAAACCATGTTTGTTCACATTCTTCCTGTCAGCTCCATGTCTTCCTTCCTTGTTCCTGGGTATGAGGGTCGCCACAGAGGAAGGAGAAAAGTCAGATACTGACCTTCCTGTACTTTTCCTCAGCTGAAATTACATAGCATGCCAAGGTGCCACGTGTTAGGGCAGCATGCTCTGAGCCCAGCGATATAATTTCGTCCGCGATGATGAGTTTTCAAAAACAGAATACAACACAGTGCAACTGTTCCCCAAAGGGAGCTAATTCATTTCCCCAGACTGCTGGGATGTTGGTTGGTTGGCTGTAACATTTCTCATGCATGACATCGGAGTTTTATCTAGGCCTTCCAAATCCTCTTAAACAGGTTAAATGGCTGAAACTATTAAAGTAGTTGTCCATGACGGAGGGTTTCTAGCCTGATAATCCACTGCTAATCACTTCTTGCCTGGAAGCTCAGTCCCTCAGGAAGATGCAGGTCACAGCTCATGATGGGGAACCACAATGGTGAGGAAGAAGGCCCTCTGCAGAGGTCAGGAGTACCCACCCATGATACTCCTGCACAGTGCCTTCTGAGCTGTATACTCCTAACCGCATATTAGGTCCATCTCCAGCTTAACAGTATTTTGGTATTGTAGAAATTAAACTGCCATTTACATATAAACAAATTCCCTTTATAGTAATGAATGACAGAAATGGAGATGAAGAAATTCATATTTAATATGATACAAGGAAATATATAAGAACAATCAGAATATTCGCACATAACCATACACAACATGATGGGCCAATTAGAGATGGCAGTCCCATCAGAGTGTAATAGAATCATAAAATTCATATAACTTAGTGTTAATAAAGCTGCCACATCAATACAATACTACATATTGCTCATATGTTTGTGGTGATACTTCAGTTTGTTATTTCAATAATGAATTTACTGAAATGCCAGTCATGTAAAAGTATAGACATAAAATTATCTGTACTGCATAAAAGTGGACAATGACAGTAGGAGGAATTTTCCTATCTTATGTATTTAGTACACAATTCTTTTTAATTCTTGAGGGACAGTGTATTCCTACCAGCAACAATGGCTACCATCTGTGCTGGGCTTCACCTGTGCCTCGTACAGCCCATGGCTGCCGTATCTCATGACTGCATCAAGAGACCATGTGGAGTGACTGACCTAAACCACGTGGGTTTGCCTTAGTGCACTACAGGATGCCAAAAACCATCTAACAACACACTTCCCAGAGTGAGACACAGTTCTCAGAACATGGCACATGACTCTCCAGATGTAAGAATGAAAGAGAATGAGGTGTGTAGGAGGAGCTGAGGGGGAAAGAAGTATATAATTAAACCTGTCCTCTAACTCACTAATGACCAATTAGTTTTTATAGAGCTTCCACCTATTGTAAATATTTCTCAGAGTAAAGATACCACTTCTGTCTCTGAAATAAATACATCTTCCTGACTATGGGGTACAGCATTTTATTATGGCTTAGTACTTAGGATGAACATTGTTAACCTCATTGGCCCTGAGAAATGAAATTAAGTGGCTCTTGGATACTTGTAAATCTTGAAGAACTTGTAAATCAGTGAAGAACCTGTTTTACTTGGGTTGTTTGCTGTTTGTTTTGGAGGCAGAGTCTGACCATGTTGTACAGTCTGGCCCTGAAATCTTGGACTCAATTCATCCTCCTGTCTTGGCCTCCTGAGTCTTTCGGACTACATCCACATGCCATTGCCTCTGGCTTAGAGAGAACTCCAACCTCATACCCTTCCTGCTCCTACCAAGCCCGAAACCAAACAAATAAAAAAAACAAAATCAAAAGAAATCCCTCAAATATTCAGGTACAGCAGGGAACTAAGGAAGATATAAACCATCCATCCAAACAACTTCTCCCTTACGGGTAGGTGTTAGCCACACACAGCTGGGAGAAGAAGGAACATGGACCACCTTGCTCTCACACTTAGACATCCTACTAAGTTTGGGGAAAAGTGAAACAAAATGCCCACATGCATAGGAAACCTTCAGTTTTGGGAAGAGGGTATAAATACATTATACAAAAGCCCTTCTGGCTCTTGGATCCAGGTTTGTTTGATTGATTTTGTTTTGTTGTTGTTGCTGTTGTTTGTTTTTGAGACAGGGTTTCCCTGTGTAGCCCTGGCTTTCCTGGAACTCACTATGTAGAACAAACTGGCCTCAAACTCACAGAGCTCTACCTACCTCTGCCTCTGAGAGCTGGGATTAAAGAAGTGGGTTACCGCATGGTGGTTCCAGGTATGCTTAACCAGGAATTTCAAGGAACTACTGTGCTTGGAAAAATAAGGGACATCAGGATGAAGATCATGAGAAAGCCAGTTTTGGTTAACATCTGCCTCGGCTTCAGTTTCCTCCCTGGAGAGCCCTCCAAGCTGCTAGTAGTTTATTCCGGATACCACTATTAGAGTGAGGATTTAAACTAGGAGCCTGTGGGGGAGTACAAGGAAGACTCAGGCCTTGTTTGCTGACCTCAAATCAGTGCTGGTGTAGGAGGTCCTTCTGACTATGTGTTGCTTTCATTGGTTGAATAAAGAAACTGCCTTGGCCTTTTGATAGGGCAGAACTTAGACAGGCAGAGAAGACAGAACAGAATGCTGGGAAGAAGGGCAGTGTGGCAGATGCCATGAAGCTCCTGCCTAAGACTGACGCTGGTTAGAATCTTTCCTGGTAAGCCACAACCTCGTGGTGATATACAGATTATTAGAAATGGGTTGAATCAAGATGTGAGAGTTAGCCAATAAAAGGCTAGAACCAATGGGCCAGGCAGTGTTTAAATGAATACAGTCTCTGTGTGATTATTTCGGGTGTAAGCTAGCTGGGCGGCTGGGATGACAAGCAGCCCCTCCTCCTGTAACACAGTGCTTCTCAGAAGAGGGTATCGGATGGTTAATCCTTACTGTCAATGTCACTGGTTTTGGAATCTCTTAGGAAACACGTTGGGGTGTCTTTGAAGATGTTTCCAGAGAGATTTAACTGAGGAGGGAAGATTCTACTTGAACATGGGTAACACCATGGGCTGGGTGCTGAACTGACCAAAAAGAGAAAAATGAGCAAGTCTTACACATTGCCCTCTCTCTGCTTCCTGGTCTACTGAGATATGAAGAAGCCTAGCCATATGATTCTGCTTTCATAAACTTTTTACAGAATCTTTCTTCTCCACCACCATGGACTTTACTTCCCCAAACCATGAACCAAACCAAGTTTTTCTTCCAAGAAACTAACACAGGTACCTAGATAGCAACCACCAACAGGGGGCTTCTTACCCATGTATAACTGTAGGTCTACTGACCTTTTCTAAATAAGAATCCAGGAGAAAAGGGCTCTGGAGCCCAAGGCATATGCAGCTAGGCAGGAGATTCTGATAGAGACTAAAGCTTGAGAATAGCTAATAGAGTCTTCACCTAACAGAAAAGGAGGCTGAGAGGAGAGAAAAACCCTAGATGGGCACCAGTGACTAAAGTGCAAGAAAGTCACCACGATGACCATTTGTCTATAATGTACATCTTCCCAGCCTGAGAAATCAGGGAGATGGTGACTGAGCATAGGTAGCTGCTTCCCGATTGACACCACGTCAATACAGGGGTCCTGAAGTTACTGTGTAATTCCTTTAAACATGTCTTTCAAGCTTCATTCTTAAGGGTGAAAAAGAAGCTGTGTCCCTTAGTTTCAACTGTCAACTTGATATATTTTAGAATGACCTGGGAAGAGCCTCTCACTGTGGGACTGTGTAGATCAGGTTGCCTGTGGGTGTGTCTATCTGTGTGGGAGATTCTCTTGATTATGCTAATTGAGATGCTAATTACTGGTTACCCTTACAGAAACAGAAATAGAGGCAGGTCACCTCCAGCAAGTTCACTGGTAATCCATAGCCCCTTCTCTATAGGGTTGCA
The DNA here is from genome assembly GCA_004026605.1 of Ondatra zibethicus. NCBI lineage: Eukaryota > Metazoa > Chordata > Mammalia > Rodentia > Cricetidae > Ondatra > Ondatra zibethicus. The sequence continues at coordinate 33,132 of PVIU01005985.1, forward strand.
CTGCCACACACAGTATTGCAGTTTGTTAACCAGCATCTTCACCTACCATGAAGTCTATGACGCCCTAGACCCTATTTGGATCATAGTGTCAATATATTGGATATCAATAAACAATGAATGGTTACCTTTCTTTTTGGATGAACTCCCAAACAACCCTAAATACAAACTGGGACAGAGGAAATTAATATTCACGAAATGACATTAGAGCACCTTTATGTAGGAACCTGCTCTTCCCTCCTGAGTCTCCAAATGTCCCAGTATTCTGTTCATAAAGGACAAACCCTGCCGTTTGCCTGAAATGCAGTGTGCAAAACAAGTTTCCATTCGCCATGTGGCTCTATAGCTGACTGAACTCGTGAATAGCGTCCAGGCTGGATATCTCCTCCACAGTTTTCGAAGCCCCGCGCTGCACCTCAGTCCACTCTCTCCAAGTGTATAGCGCTCACATTGGCAGTGAAAGGCTAACTTTCTTATCCCCCCCTTAAGAGGATATCCTATCCCCTTGTAAGACCTCACAGGCCTCTGACGCTCATCCCTCCCAACTTTGCCTTTCATTTGCCCTTGGACTGTCTCTCCCACAAGTAGCAACAGGAATCAAACTTCTTAAAAAACCATTTTCAGGCTCAACTTCTGCTTTAATTATCAGAGATTTCAAAGGAAAGGTTCTAACTTTATCTTTCCTTAAATAATCTTTCTGAAGTTTGCCTTAGGCATGAATATGTGTTAAGTCTGAAGACTACAAGGCTGGATTGCATAAAACAGGGATAGGCTGTGGATTGGACAGGCCCAAATTCAAGGATTCAAAGGATCCTTTCTTTTAAGAACTCTTTTCTTATTAAAATAAGCACGCACAATGGACTATTAAATTTAACCAAGATTTCTTGCAGTTACACACTGGCTAAGATGTTTTATAAATAGGCCATGCTATTATTACAAAGGAATCACAGGAGGAGAATAAAGTTTAGGACTATGCATAGTGGAACCGAGTCCAGGCCATATATGGGGAAAATATAATATATAGGCACTAAATGTGTCTGAAAACAAAAATTGTCCCATGTCCATACCCACAAAGGTATTTCTCTGTGGCTGGAAAATAATCAGTTAAAGAAATATGGCAAAAATAAGCCTCAAACTCACCCAACCAGAGGTTGCATTGTCTGTTCAAAAAGGTATAATCTCAACCCCTCGAATGCTTCAATTAAACTCAGAGATGGAGCTGATAAAAATAAAGACAGTGAGAAGAAAGTACATGGAATTTTAAGTCTTAGGGACATCATTTCTACTTTTAAATTTTTTTAATTAAAAATAACTTGATTTATTTATTTTTGGGGTGTGTGTGTGTACGTGCACGCATGTGTGCATGCCCATGATTGTAGGTGACTGCTGCGGTCAGTCGGATCTCCTGGGGCTGGAGTTACAGGCAGCTGTGATATCCAAATTAGGCACTGGTATGTTGGTGAGGTTTGGGGGGTTTTGTTGTTGTTGCTATTGTTGTTTTTTGTTTTTGTTTTTTTTTTTCAGTCTGCTTGACCCAGGGCCAAGGTCATCTGGAGAAAGAGAACTTCAACTGAGAAAATTTGTCCATATGTTTGGCCTACAGATTTGGGGCATTTTCTTCATTGATGATTGATGTGGGAGGACTAAGGATTCTGTAGGTGGAGACTAGGACACTGGGTGATAGCAATCTTAGGAAGTGATCCTGAGTTGTATAAAAAAAAGCAGGGTGAGCAAGCTATGGAGAGAAAGCTAATAGACTACATTCCTGCAAGGCCTCTTCTTCAGTTCCTGCCCTAACTTCCCTCCACAATAGGCTACAGTTGGGGGGCTGAAATAAAGCCTTTCCTCCCCAGCTTGTCTGGTCACTTGGTGTTTTATTACAATAGGAGACAAACTAGGAGGGCTGGAAACTGAAGGAGGGTCCTCTGCGAGAGCAGTACTAGATTCTTAACTCCCGTGCCCCCTCTCCAGTCCCATCTACTTTTTAAATCTAGGCAAATTCTTAAACAAAACAGAAAACCCTTTTTCTTCTAGCTTGGTTTTAGCTTTTGAATGCATAAGCCAAAAATCCTTAAACTCAGTTCATTTAAGGGCTAAATATTACTTTAAATGATGGCCTTCTGGGTTCCTTCCTCTAGTTTCGGCATTGCTTTTTAACTACTCTTTCAGTGGAGTTAGAACAGTCACCACTGAGCTAAGTGGTTCATATATGTGAGTGAGTTAAGAATGTTCATCTCAAATCGGGTTGCAGTGGCATCTTGTGCATTCCAGGCTCAAATCTCTTTAAGGCAATATGATCACATAGTCACCCATCCTGTCTTTCCCTTCATAGGCACTTCACTGGATACAGAGAGGGGATGTTGTGGTTTGACAAAGAATGGTTCCCAAAAGTTCATATATTTGAATGCTTAGTCACCAGCGAGTGGCACTATTTGGTAAGATTAGAAAGATTAAGAAGTGTGGCCTTATTTGAAGAAGAGTGTCACTAGGAGTGGGCTTCGAGGTTTTAAAAGCCCATTCAAAGGCCAAGAATCTCTCTCCTTCTCTGCTTACAGATCAGGATGTAGCCCTCAGCTACTGCTTCAGCACCTGCCTGCATGCTGTCATGGGCACCACCATGTGAAAATGGACTACACTTCTAAAATTGTAAGCAAGCCCCCAATTAAATGCTTTCTTTTACATGAGTTGCCTTGGCCATGGTCACAGAGTCTGCTGTATCCTTAGTGAACAGTGAGGTGGCTCTGTTTTAGCTTTTCTACCTTCTTCCTTATCTCTTAGAAGGGACCAACTCTAGAGACCTATTAAAATTGCCTCACAATTTTATTAGATGTTTTTGTCCAGAAAATATAAAAGCATCTTGATTTTGTCATTTCTTCAGACTTCATCCCATTGTGAAGTTCCCCATTTGCATATAAATTAAAGCCTTCATGCTTTTCTCTCGTTAGTGAGTCTTATTAATTTGGTTCTTAAGACAAGCCAAACAGATGGCACATGAACTGAGTGGAGTTAGTGGGAAATTCTTTTTCCCTGACTCAGGAAAAGGGATAAAACCTAGGAGTGGGGGCTGTAGCTGTGGCTATGGCTGCGGCTCTGACACAGAGTGCTTGCCTAGTCTGCACAAGGTCCCAGGTTCCCACCTCAGAACCAGAAACAAGCAGCGAAGCTCCGGGTGTACCCAGCAAATGCTGCTGCTGGCTTGGTCTGATAGCCCAACAGGGAGACTAAAACTGGGTCTTCCTCCTTCACTTTAGACACATGGCTCCCACGTTTGTGTAACGAGATAAACATTCCAGTGTGACATTAAGAAAGTGAACGAGAGACAGCCAATTTTTACAGTTCTATAAGCAATTTGTCCACAGCTGTAAAAGTGGGTCTAGCTATAATTATATATTAAGCTATTTCCACAATGAATATTAAGCCTTCCAAATTGGAAACAGACTGACAATGACAGACGGGCTGTGAGTCTAGCTCTGATCCATCGCAACCATTTGCTGAACGCCAAGGGAGCATCTAACCTCTTTAAGGTTTCACGTGTCCTTGTTTGTACTATGCATGATATACTTTCCTGAACTCTTCTAGCTTAGCTAGACTAAGCATTATTTATCAATGTGAATAGATTAAAGTCTATGTGTGTCAAAGTTATTTAAGACCATACATATCCTTCCTGGAATATATTTATTTCCCAAAGAGAAAACCACACGGAGACAGGTCCAAATAAGATGTTAGACAATGTGTTGTCATTCTGTATTGAAGAGCAAACCGCAGAGAAATGACAAGGTGACATTCCCAGAACAGCCCTCTAGTATCAAAGCACACTTACAAGATGCCAAACATTTCCCAATCCTTGGGAGGTCAACAACCTTGAAATAATTGCCCCTTTCATAAGATCTGTGCTTTCATTGGAGTGTTTTAAAGTGTGTTTGCTTCTCCAGCTTGTAAAGGAACTAAAAAACATTCCTCGTTCTAACAAGGCCTGGAGGCAACAGGAAGACACCAGAGGTCGGTCACAAGTGAAGTCCCTCCCAATAATTTGTATCCTATACTATTTTAGTAAATGTCTTTGACATTTAATTCAAGCCAGGCTGGGAAAAACAGAGCAAACCCCGGGTTTCTTGAACTAAGTTCGCTGCCCCCGGTAAGACAAGGGCTTGGTTCCCTCAAGTGTCTGTAGGAATAAGCAGTGTTCCTGGAAACCGCATTGGTCCTGGTGTCATCTGCGATCAATTATTCTGTTTCTTGAGGGAAAGAGTTTGAACAAACAGACCCTAAAATGCTACAAGGCTTCAGGCCAGGAGGACGGAGTTGCAGTATGTAAGACAAGCCAACTTCCTGCAGTTACAACCAGAGAAGGAGCTGGAGTAGCACTTAGCTCGGGAGTGCTGACACCAGGGCCACTGACTGCCATCCTTCTATGTTTGAAGTTGCCCCTGAAGAACTCTCCCATCACAGGCGGAAGGCAGGCTTTATTTGACTAAGCCTTTTCACAGATTCCATTCCAGTCAGAAACCATCTGCCCAAGAGCAAGTTGTGAAAAATAGAGTTCAGAGAATTCCATGTCCCTTAGAACTAAAATTTAACCCTGCGGTGGCTTCTCCTTCAATGTGCATACCCCATTCTCAATAACAGTGTTCCTGCAATACAGTGAAACACTCTGAAGGAATGGCCTCCAAACAGCATGACCGAATGTGACCTTTCCTGTGGTTGACTTTAAGCTGCTTAATAACAGGGAGCTAAATGAAAACTAAAGACGGCTTCGCTACAGAAGGGAATGTCTGGAAGGCCACCCCCTCCAGTTCCCTCCCTAGGCATCACCTGAGGACAGATTCTTGCAGCGTCTACATCAAAAACACGCAATAGAAAAAAAATTTATATTATCCCTGGGGAAAAGGCAGTTTATTTAAAATGTACTCATAAAATAACTGTTCATTTGTTAAGAATCCCTTCTTTAAAATTGCCTGTTTACAGAATGTTCGAAATTTTAGAGAGAAATTTCAATGTGAGGGAAAAAGAGCAGGCTCTACGCATTTGCTGCACTGCATTAACCGGCCTACAGTGCTAATTGAGGACTATCTGTAGTGGACATTGTAACAAAATTTGGTAGTTGCCTACATTTAATACTGGTAAAACCACAACAGGATTCAGCCATTACATGTGTTTTAGTTTTATTCTTCTCTTTTCAAAACCAAAGGAAATGACATCCAATTTGACCATAACTTGAATAAATCAGGTCTGGTGGATAATACATCTACTGTCATTAAATATTTGTGATACTAAAAGTTTTCAAAGGAAGGCTTACAATTAAGATATATTTTAACCACCAAGGTTGCATCCTTCTATGGCCCAATTTGTTTTTTTTTTTTTAAAAAAAAAGGGGGGGTTATTGATTTTGTCATTTCCTAACCACTGACTTAATTTAACTATCTTAAAACATGGGATCCAACTCAAATGTTCTGCTCGAATTCTTTTGAGCGCCTAGGCCTGGAGCCTTCCATCTCGATCATTATCTTGTCTACAATTCACCTTAAGTTTCATGACAGGGTTTCTCTGTGGCTTTGAAGCCTGGTCTCGAACTTACAGAGATCCGCCTGCCTCTGCCTCCCGAGTGCTGGGATTAAAGGCGTGCGCCACCACCGCCCAGCCAAGTTCCATGACTCTTAACTCTCACCTTTTCTTTTCTCCTGCACGCCCTCTCTCTGCAGCAAGTGCTGCCCAGCCTTCTGTTCTTTATCTTTTCTTCCTTCCTCGTAAATCAAGTGCCATCACCAAACTTGTCTCCCTTTTAGAACTTCAGTCCCTTGTATTCAGTGCATTCCGTCACGTCATAAGCCGTCTCCACCAGCCTTCTTTTGGGATGTCAGGTGTCCAAGCATGCCCTGAGCTGAGTCCACTACTAACCGAGGGATATTTGGAAGAATGCATCCAATTTTTAAAAACTAGTAACAGTAAGCAATGACAAGATCTTTGGGGATGCTGCTATGCTTTGGATTAATGTGCTGCTCCTAAGATCCATACACTAAAGGCTTGGTCCTCAGCTGATTAGCTTCTCGGAAGTGATAGAATTTTTAAGAGGCAATGGGTGGTGGTGGCACATGTCCTTAATCCCAGCAATCAGGAGACAGAGGCAGGTGGATCTCTGTGAGTTTGAGGCCAGCCTGGTCTATATAGTGAGTTGCAGCAGGACAGCCAGGGCTACACAGAGAAACCCTGTCTAAAAAAAAAAAAAGAAAAGAAAAAAATTTAAAAGAGAATTTTTAAGAAGTATGTCCTGGTGTGAGGTCTTCAGGTTACTGGGGCATGCTCTTGAAGAAGACAGTGTTATTCCAACCTCATCTTCTTTGCCTCTTTCATTCCAGGCCAGGCCAGTAGTTGAGTGGTTCCATTCTACCACAAAATCACATACTGCCTAACAAAGACTCAAGGGAATGTGGCTGATTAGTCAGTCATGAACCAGCCTACAACAAACATGAGCCCAAAAGCTTTCTCTTTGGAACTTGATTACTGCAGGTACTTGTTACCACAATGGAGAGACATGACAGAGGTTATTATACAAAGCAGCCATGAGACAAAGGAAATTGGCCTTCTCATACGACAAACACCTAAACTTTCAGTGAACTTCACCTTTAATGAACTAGTGTTGAAGATACAGTGGCTTAATACTTATTCAGTTTTCAGGAGTACCCTATTTAAAAGACATGACAATGTCAGCCAACCACCAGATGCCACCATTTAACTACTTCATGACCCCTGTCCTACAATCTTCAGAAGCCTATGAACAGAACAGTGACCTGAGGAACAATATGAAAATGAACCATTTTTGACATGCAAGGTAAGATTCTAAGGACTACAGAGTTCAGATGAGCTCTCCCTGTAAAGGAGTGAGAACCGAAGCCAGAAAACTTCAGGTAAGTTGGCCACTGTGCCATAACCTACCAATGGAGCTAAGGAGACTCTCATCAAGTCCCTAGCCTGACTTTTCAGGCCAAGTCAAGAGAGACTTATCCATGTATTTGGAAGAGAATAAAGTCTCTCTTCTGCCAATAGGAAAAAATCACAATTAAGAACCAATGATCTCAGGATCACATAATTTTATTTATGTATTTACTCACTTACTTATTTTGTTTTTTACTTTTGCAGTGCCAGGGCTCAAACCTAGTGTCATGAATATGATAGGTAATCTCTCTATCATATAGGCCATGAGCCCAGCCAGAAATGCAGACTATAAATCATCAGGAAACTAAAAATTATTTTACAATGAAGCGAGCTGTTTCACAGAGCAGATACTTCCATACACTTCAAGACGCGGAGGGTCCCTTCTTAGAAGTGACCAAAAGACTGTTTGCTGGGTGACTGATGTGATTAACTCGCCCTTCTGCTGTCTTTCAGAAACTAACCCTGGGTTAGTACAAGCCACTGGGGCACTACAGGCAGGCGCCTTACGAATTCCTGTGAATCAGCGTCTAACCATTCCCTCACCACAGATACATGGTGAGCTGTGTTCTGCTGTTTATTCTGGAAAGAATATTAGTGACAGCTCAGGAGTGAGTAGTTAGCGGCAGAATGGCTGGCTGTTGGGGAATGCTGCCTGACTTCCATCTGCAGACAGTCCTGGAGCTACTAAAGAAGACAACTTCCTTCTTTTTAAGGAGCTATCATCTTTTTGGTTCGTGGTTTGAAAGGGACTTGAAACAGTCAAAGTATTAAGAATAGCACAGAAGGCAGCGGGCAGTATGGCTCACACTGACTACACCTCTTGAGCCTTTTTCTACCCTAAACTAGAACTGACAACAAATTCAAAGTCAAAGCTATGAGCTTCAGATTTTCGTCATTTTTAGCCATCTCTGTGCCAGTCTCCAGAAGACAAAGAGCTCTGATTTCAGGATTCCAGCCAACATTAATTCTGGGAAGTCACGGTTTGTGTGCCAAATAGTAATCATTTTGTTTTATAAACTGAATACAATATCCCGAATTAATACTTGTCACAAACCATTACAAGCAGCTGCATCAGGCCCCCATGCCCAAAATGGGCATCTTAAAATTAAAAAAAACTAAAACGAACTGTTGAAGTTTCCTATCTTCTCAACTCATTTCTGAAACATGAAGTCTGTTAAAAGCAAGACAATAGTCCCATCGACCACAGTCAAATGAGCCAGCACAAAATGAAAACATAACTTAAAAGAAAAAAAAAAAACCCTGCCTTTTCCCCCAGCTTAAAAATATGAAAATTTCTGTTGTTTGGCCTAAGGGGGAAAACACAAGGGATGTAACAAAAACAATTAGATACAAGATAAACCACAAAATACAGATCAGTCAGTCACGTGCAGTCCCGTCTCTCTGGCAGCTTATGTGGCAGAATAATTCTGTGAAGGCTTTATGGAAAGGTCACTGCTGCATTTCTATAATATCAACATCTATGCTAGCATACAGAGATTCCCCCAAGAGTCTGAAATATTAGAAAAGCCTAAGGTTATTAAGATTTCGCCATGACTCAACTAAGTTTTCTCCAAATATTACAACCATTTTCACATCAGATAAGCGGTGGGAGATAAAAATGGGGCTCATAAAGATAAAATCAGGAAAACAGCTTCACTGCTTATTAGTTCTAAGAGAGCAATTTTAAAAGTATCCTAACATTGTGAAGGAGTTATCAAACGGCTCATTCTGTATTGACACTTTTCCTTCGCAAAGGAACGAGATGGAAACAAAGGTTAAGGTCTCAGGAGATAGCAAAATGAGCTAAAGTTCTTCACATAAAGTCTAATGCAAGTGCCAATTATACCTCTGGTGCTGTTCACAATCGCTCCTCTCTCCTGAGTCCCGCCTGGGCAACCTGAATGATAGTTTAGGTGGAGTTATGTCCAGTCTGTGGGTTCATGACCCCGAGTTTGCCATCTTAAGTTTTGTAATTTTTTTAGGAAAAATTGTAAAACACATCCAATATGATCAGAAAGCTAAAGCCTGGTGTTTGGCAGTATGTGAAATTCATTGTCGCATATTTTTCATTGTTTGTTTGGTTTCCCCAAATAAAACCATTTTTAAGTTAATTATTTGTGTGTGTGTGTGTGTGTGTGTGTGTTGTCTTTCTATGTATGTTCACAATGTTTGTTCAGTTCCCATGAGCATCAAATCCTCTGGAACTAGAGTTATGGATGGTTGTGAACATTATGGGTATCACAAACGGAACCTAGGTCCTTTGCAAGAGCAACAAGTACTCTTCTCTACTGAATCATCTCTCCAGCTATGAAAGCCCACTGATAAAGACATGGTGGAATCATCTCTCCAGCTATGAAAGCCCACTGATAAAGACATGGTGGAATCATCTTTCCAGCTATGAAATCCCACTGATAAAGACATGGTGGAATCATCTCTCCAGCTATGAAAGCCCACTGATAAAGACATGGTGGAATCATCTCTCCAGCTATGAAATCCCACTGATAAAGGCATGGTGGAACATTATGATTCTTGCTGAGAGAAAGGCACTGCCTCAAGCTCATAGAGGACCCGTAATCTCAACACATCACCAAGCAAGATACTGTTCTTTGGTTCACAGTTAGGACAACTGGCAAGAGCTTTAAGGGCCTTGGCTCATAGCCAGAGGTGCAGGAAGATGACCACAGAAGTCTTTTTGGTTAGATGACATACAGGTCTCAGGAGATGCTACATTAAATGAAGAGATCCACTTAGAAATTGACTCATACCACACTCCAAGCCCTCTAGTCCTGATTAATATCTGTAGAATTTTAACAGTGCTCCAGAATGTTCTGTCCTTGAAATCAGGACTCATTATAACCTTACTGGTAAGGGCCTCAGGTCTCTTACTCCTGTAGCATTTTGTGGTTTTTGTCTTAAAGCCAATGTAATACCTCAAGACACATTCAGAGTTTATTGCAAAGAAACGTGTCATAGACATCTCAAGACTTACAGAACTGCCACTTCCTCTGGAACAAAAGGCAAGTGCTAGATTATGCTTATGCTTAGATAACATTGACAGAAACCTCCAGCCTAAGGAAAGCCATGATAAAATGCAAGGACAGAAGCCAAAGAGCATTTCCTAACGGCTGCCTCCCACATAGACCATAAGATGCAAAGTGGCAATGGCCTGAGTCTTCAGGACAAGTTTTACAGAGTCTTGTTATAGAACGTTGTCCTCTGTGAAACACGGCCGCCATTTTCATCTGTTGGGCTGTGCCTGCCAGCAAGACACCATCATGCATAGAACTGTTTATTATTAACCTTCCCTCAGAGAAGAAAAGTATAGGGACGGTTACTGGACCCTCACCTGAGAGTCGGGCTCCACTCTTCCCAAACACTTGTGTGCAAATCTGCCTAAGTTCCCATGGGCTCCTGGAATCATGGAAGCCATAGGACTGACTAGTGCATATGAGTAACTGAAGGTCACTTCTTCTATGCAGTTGTGGGGAAGCCACAGCAGGAGTAACGACTTTCTGGGGTTGGGTCACCCATGATCCTATAGCAAGCCTTCATTTATGCTCTTTATGTAAGCCTGATAAACTTGTCAGTTCCCCAGGGTAAATCCTAATGGAATCATACTTTGGAATATGTGAAGGGGATAGACATTGCTACATCTCCCCAAGGAAGGAGTTTCCACAGGAAGGTGTGAATGCTTGTAAGCAGAAATAATCTACAAATATGTATATTTCTAGTATTTTAAATTATAGCCAAATGACCCAAACACAGACATCCGTGTTCAATAAATAACTAGGCGAAATGTCTACTCTAAACTCCAGGATAATTTCAAACACCTGCCAATACAATGAGCTATTTATGGTATCTCATAATTCCAGGACACATGAAATCAGTTTAATGCAAAAATGCACTCAAATGAAATAGAACCAATTCAAGACGTGACTTACCTAGCTACTGTGAGAACACAGAGAACCCTACAAACCATCCTAGAGGAGTTTTTCTACCAGAAATAGACACACCTATAAATTTATACAGAAGAGGGTTCCAAGGTAGAAGGGATGATGAACAGAAATTTTCTCAGAAAAAGGATACACCGCACCACTTCTAGAACCATCCTAGGCACTCCCACAGTCTTAGCAACTGCACAGCATCCTAACCTCCACAAGAAGCCCTGACTAGTCTTGGATTTGGGCATGGCCATACCATCACAGACTTTATCTGATGACTCATCAGCTCTAAGGAGCCACACTTGAACCAGTCTTTGCAAACCCCCTCATCCACACTAAAAAGAGTAGATTAGAAGAAAGACACACAGTGCTCTTCCTGAATCTAAAGTTAAGAGCCTTTGTTACTCATATTATCTTGAAGCTTTCAGCGAGGAAAGCTAATTAGTGAGTCACCCAGAGAAGCAACTGTCTTCTGTAACAGTAATATATTTAACTGCTTTGCTGACAAAGGGGAAACCCAAGGAGCCATTTCTCTATCTCAGTAATAAGCACACATACATATTAAGATAAATAAATTTATTATACTAAAGAATCTAAACAGTCTTCTACCGTGCTTATGAATTCTAGCAATAGGAAGACTATAGTATACTAAGGTGGTGGGAATATAGCTATATTTTCCAAGGGCCACAAAAAGAAAAAATAAAAGATAATTTAGTTTTGTCTTCATTTCAACAATGCACACCAGAGCCCGGTGTTCCTCACAAAAATACCCTAAGTCAAAAATACCCAAATAACCTTGAAAATAAAAATAAAATAAATCCTCAGATAAGTCTTACTGGTCTGTTTAAAATAATGGCATTGTGAACTGAGTATAAATTTTCCATATTTATTACAATGTTACTTTTATATTATTTAAAATGTTACTCCTACCACACCTCTCCCAAAAGCTTCTTTTTCTCAATTGCTATCTTCACAGCCAACAAAAGAGAAGCAATATGAATGCTTAGGCTGTTTTACCACGCAGAAAACCCTATTCCTGCCTCCTGCATCTTCTTTCCCAAGTGGAGCTGCATCAGACCAAGGCATCTTGATTTAATAACTGTGGATTATTTTTGTAGTGCAACAGTGTTACTGAGTTTTTCCCAAAGAACCTAAGCACAGCTATTTCAACTTGACAAAAAATTAAGTTTTGTGAAACCTTAAATAATATGAAAACCATGCAACAACGAATGGGTTCCCTCCTTTAATAGGAGTGTTAACATGGTGGATGGCAAGAAGGACAGAAAAGGCCATCTGATGGACACCCTTTGGATCTTGTATCTTTCGTGTGGAAGTATGCATTTCTGTACACAGAACATCACTGTGTAAAGTTTCAGCTACAGCAATGAATTTTCTAATGAAGAATCAATCTTAGATAAAGACTCCCCACATGGGGAAGCAAATAAGCAACCAGCATAAAGTTGGAAGGCAGAGACGTACATGTCATAGGGCAGAGAACATTCGCCTCTCTTCCCCCTCTCTCTCGAAGCCCATATAATGACTACCACTTTGGTTCTTTGTCCTCTACTTATGAGTCCTCTCCTCCATTGAGATCTAAGCCTGTCTACACAATGTACTCAAAGGTAAGTGGCTTCTGGTCCCTTGCCTTGCTTCTTATTGCTTCCCCCATTGTTAGGACTTTACTCACCTGGGCTTTCCCTGGTGACTCCCAGAGGCTCTCATAATTATGCTTCTAAAGCTTTGCGTATCCTATCCCATAGGGCAGCGACTGTTTTTCTGTGCACAGTTGACTCACTGCCTTCAGGTCACTGTTTAAATGTCACTGCATCCGAGAGGTCATTCCTGACCACTCATTAAGGACATCATAGCACCACCGGAATGTCTCTTTTTCTGGCCTATTTGTACTCTATTTTTCTATTTAACCCATACATTCAATAAGTTTTATGTATGTTCAATTTGTCTCTCAATCAGAAGAGCAACTCCACATACTTTGCTTTCATTTGTGATTTGCCACATAAACATGCATGGCACAAAGTTGACAATCACACTGTCTTAAATAGAACTGATGGTCATCTGTTTCTTACCTTTCTACAATGAAGGAATCAATAAGGCAATGTCTCTGTGACAGTGCCCTAAAGTGTGGGTGACCCAGAGAAAGAAAACAGTTAAATGGAATATTAAAATATGCACTATAAAAGAATAAAATAAGACATGAGAGTTAAATATGGACTCTTCCTCTTCTGATAGGTAGTCATTTGTTAATGAGTTCACTGTCCCTGATAGTCAAGATAGCATGCAGCCTTCCAGAGAAGATTGGGCAAAGATCCCACCCTCAGGATCTCAGATGCAGCAAAGCATATAATGTGGGTGGACAATCCATCTCAAGGGACATTTTATAGGCATTTGAAGGCAGGTGAGATGACCCTCACCAGGGAAGGTTAGGGCAGAAAGGCTTTGGGGAGCAACCCATGCATCTAGCCTGGAAGCAGAAAGAGCTGTACTATTTAAGTAAGGCGAGATTAGAGTCTGCCAGATTAGGTGTGATAGGCAGACAGGAGACACAGCATTTTTTTCTTTCTGAGAGTTGGAACAACTTCATATACTGTGGAGGCCCAAAAATGTGAGCCTAGTTCCACCTTGTTTGATGGTCAGAGAGTTTGAAGGTTGGTCAATATTTAACAACAATCAGAGATACACATCCTGACCCAGGGTGTGGTTACTTGGTTCTTTTGACATTAAGATGGCACATACAGGTAGATCCACTCCATCCTGACAAATGGCCAGTGAAGGGTCCAAGAATAAGAATATAAAAATGTAGATTCCAGAAATAGGAATGTAGAAATAAAGAAATATGTGAACAGACTGTCAGTAGCTTTCTCAGCAGTTTAAGGATTAACAGTGGGTTACTCTGATTTACAACCCATAGCTCTATTTACAAGGCCAAAGCATCTCTCTGCAAACTGAGAGCCTAACACCCCCTGCCATCCTTGACTAATGACAGATATGAGCTGAGTTAACTTTTAGGAGATAGATATATATGACCTCTGGGTTACACATTATCCCTGCTATGTGAAACTGGCAGCATCAAAGAGAAGAGCACAGGGCTTCAGTAAACACTACCTGAAACTAACAAGAAAACAATAGACTAAACACAAACACCAGTTTAACTAAAAAAATTCTGTTAATGGAGATTGTAAAGTAAGACAATCTGTATCTGAGTTTTACCTTGAGATTGTAAAAATTCCTTTGTTCAGACCTAATGCTTGGTGCCCATACTATAAAAGGGTGGGTTCAGAAACTGGCCTTCACCATAGCCTAACAAAATCCATCTCTGGCTGTAGTCCTAACTAGCTGATAAACTTTTTGTGCTCCATGGAGATTTTTTTTATTTTATTTTATTATTTTTTCCTGGATTCTGGTTTCTGGAATAAAGTTTGCTTCTGGTTTATTAGACTTTGGTGGTCTGTCCCCACCTTTGCACGACCACCCTGGACCCAACAGTCAGGTTGTGCAACCATACTTCTGCTCCTTCTTTTGTAACAGGAGGTTTGACCTAGGGAATGACTGCTTTCAGGATATTTGGTCAAGGATGGTTTAACTGCCTAAACAACAGAATGCTAATGACTTGATGTTTCAAAGTGTTGAAGCAATTAACTGTTCAAGTTATCCTTGTATCATGTTAAGTCTTCTGTTGCCTTCTTCCACCTTTTGGGTTGGGATATAAAAGTGTATGGAAAATATACTATCCTATGTTTTCTGTTTTATTATTTTACTCGTGTCTCCTTAATCTTTACTTATTTTTCTGATCCACACGCCCTTACTCCGGCAAGAGATATTTTTGTTTAGGTTGGTCCCGGACAATACACACACTGTCTCTATCCTAGTCCTCTCCTATTGAAAGGCTAGCTTCTGATCACATAGGTCAAGGATGGAAGCTACTCTCAGAGGTCTGAATGGATTCTGTTGAGGTTAAAGAAGTGAGATATAACTGTCATTTGAGACAAAGGGAATCCCTAAGTGTACAGAGGCTTTGTGTGCCATCCCCTTCCATCCAGCCCTTACAGAAACGAACTACTTATTCCAGTCAGTGGGAAAGATGTAACCCTTCCGCTCTGCCTCTCTCTGTGCATGGCAATGTAGTACTCCAAGAGCTACACAGATGTCCCTTCCCTGTGGTATGCTCCTTTGCATGTTTCTGCAGCTCTTTCCATGAACACAGGGAGACTATTTCCCTACATAGGTTTACACATGTGCTCAGGCATATGCCCTACTTAGATGCATGCCAGGTCCACTGGAGCATCCTTGCTTGCTTCTGTTTGGAAACCTATAGGTGGTGGAAGTCTATAGCCTCAATTATTCAATAATCATTACAACTATGGTCCCAAATCTGTGAACAAGACCACCTCTTGTCATCTATTCCTTGTTGAATTAGGTCTGAATAGCCAAGTCACCCAACCAACTAACCAAGTTATGAAAGAAAAGAAAAACATGACAGCTTTCTAAGCCCATACAACTTTAAAGTAGTTAGTTATGCTAGAAAAGCGAGCTTATGTATCTTCAAGATCAAAGAAGAATAAAAAGAGAGATTTCTGTAGACTCTAGAAGTTGAACACCCGTTCTCATCAGGTTATAGAGAATGATATGATTAAGGAATACAAAGAAGATCCAAGCTGGGTATGGTGGCACATGCCTGTGATCCCAGTACTTATATTCAGGAGATGCAGCCATGAGGATTAGGAGTCCAAGGTCATCCCCACGATGTAGCAAATACAAGGCTAGAATGGATTTCATATAACCCCATCCCAAGACAAATGAAAAAAAAAAAAAAAAAAAAAAAAAAAAAAAAAAAAAAAAAGAAGATCCAGAAAAGGAGAAAGGGTATCCAGGAAGGGGTGTGTGCAAGTAGAAACGAGCAAAATGATCCTGGGAGAAATGTAGGAATAGAGAATATTAGAATTCAATCAGGTAGCAGTGTTTTTTTTTTTCAAACAAGCACATAAAACTATAATATCACTTTTCAGATGACACTAATTACTATGAACATACACCTGTTCACTTTAGCACGAGTAGTGTGACAGAGAAAGATCCCAGTCTTCTTTATCTGTGACCCCTCATTCTCCATTCTCTACATCCGGTGCCTAGCAGTAAGAGGCACTTTAGCAGACAACCAGAGAATATCAAAGAAAGGAGTAAATAATTGAATGAGCAAAGAAATGGTGGCCATTATTCCACATGAAAACAAAGCCATATGTCTACATTCTATTCTCAATCCTATGTGATGTCAGGCTTTTTTCCCCAAATTATTTTTATTAATGGATTCTCTTTTCTTCCAAGTAATGAGTAAGGGGAAGACGATGACATTTCAAGAGCAACTCAGGCTCTGAGTGAGGGCACCCGGATTTTATCACAGCATTCTGTAGCAGGGAATATCTAACGCCATTGATAACATTTAGCTGCATTTTTTTTTTTTTTGTCATTTAACTTGAGGATCTGATATTGTTGGTAAGCCTCTGGCTATATAAATAACACAATCATGGAACAGTTATTGAAAGTGTAGTGTGTTTAACGCTTCAATGTCTTTTTTTTTCTTTAAATTCAAAAAGTAATGATTCTCTCTCCCTCCCTCTCTCTTTCTCTCCCCCCCCCCCGTGTGTGTGTGTGTGTGTGTGTGGTATGAGGTTCAGGAATGCATGTATGCCACTGCATATGTATTGGTCAGAACACAACTTTATGAAGTCAATTCTCTCCTTCCACCTTTACATAGGTTCATGAAATCAAACTCAGATCTTCAACCTTGCATCGTCAGGTGATAATGTCTTTACCCACAGAGTCATCTGCCAACCCACTTTTTTTTCCCCCAAATAAACCGAGTCAGAAGGAAAGTCATACATTTTCTATATACAGATTTCTAAGAAGCCTACGTTTCAACTCATCTTCAATTTAATTAAGGAAAAACATTCACATCAACATTTCACACTAAATGGACTATAAGTTTAAATATAAGAGTCTATACTTCCTGAGGAAAATTTAGGCGATAAGATATTATGTAGTAAACATAAGAGTAAAACACTTCAGAATTCAGTTTTATTTTAACATCTATTTAGCATCAGGGCTCAAATGTGTAACTCTGAAATCCTCTTAGACCAGAGCATTCTATCATTTATACCTAATAAGCCATGGATTATTTTGAATATGGTAGTGTGGCCGGCCTAATACACATGGTTCATAGCTAAAAGAACACTAATCCAAAACCGTTATTTTATAGGCATCTAACTTGGTAATTTCCAGATGCGTAGCCATGTTTGAAAGTGTTAAAACTGCAGTGTCTCTCTAGTCTAACCTGAAGAAAGTGGCCTTGTCACTAATTTGCATACTATGGAGGAAACTGAGGTCCCAAGGAACTGTATCACAGTGCCACTAGAACAGTGGAGCCTGAATCCTCATCCAGAGCTGACTGGGTGATAAAACTCTGACTTCTGCTATAAAATTTAACAGGTCCTTTACAAAGGAAAGTTCCTGGGAAAGTCAGAGACATGATTTAATATGGGAAATTATTCCAGAGAAACTTTCAAAACAGCATCTATTATGGAAAATGTGTTATGCCTCTTTTTTTTTTCATCCCATGGGACAGCTGTCTCTTTACTTTACCCTAGCTCAAAGTCCTTTGCTGAACCATCGCAAAGTATGCCTCTGGGCCTTTTGTGATCAGGAGTGCATGGCAGTCCGGGAGCACCCTGCTACAGCACCACCTTCTGTGGAGGTTGAAGACATTCTAATGGCTGGATTTGCTGCGGCATGATCACCTAGAACCCACCTGTGTTTCCTCCACTTTATTATCTTTCCATAAACTGAAATCTCATTAAGGAAAAGGGAACAAAGACAAGAACCCCTGAAACGCACGTCAGAGTCACAGATTCGAAAGGTCAGGCCCCAGCAAAGGTGCTGGGCCACACTGGACACTCAAGCAAGGCACCAGGGCTTCTCTGTCAGTGTGTCAGTGGTCTTAAATCATAGAGAGAATGCCTTGCTGGTGCTAATGCCAACTAAGAAGAGATGAGGACCGCACTGATACTGGACAGAGACTCTGGCTTCCCTCCCTATCTTTAGTGTCCCATCTCTCCCACCCACTTCATTTTTCAGGCAAGCAAAGAACATGACATCCTCATCTTCTTATTCCTCTCAACTAGGAGATGTGACAGGAAGAGCCAGTGTCTGGGTCCATTACTAGTAATCTCAACTTTGACAGGACACAGGGGGCACCAGATGGCTTTCAGATGCAGTGAGTCTCTTTCCTGTGGGCCAGAAGTTAAGTTGATGTGGGAGATCCTTTTGTCTATGTGTTGCTTTTATTGGTAATGAATAAAGAAACTGGCTTGGACTAATATAGTAGAACAGAGTTAGGCAGGGAGAACTAAACTGAATGCTGGGAGGAAGAGGGCGGGGTCAGAGAGATGCCACGGTACCGCTGGAGATAGATGCTGGGAACTTTACCTGGTAAGGCACAGCCACATAGTGATTTGCAGCATAATAGAAGTGGGTTGAATTAATAAAAGAGTTAGCCAATAAGAAGCTAGTATTAATGGGCCAAGCAGTGATTTAATTAATACAGTTTCTGTGTAATTATTTCGGGGCTGGGCAGCCAGGAACCAATAAGTGGCCTCCTACTACAGTCAGTGGCCCACTCAGAAATTCTCTGAAGATATGATCTAGGTTGCTAAATAACTGGTACCCCTAGAAGTACCACAATGTCCGGATACCACTAATTTAAGAGCACAGAAATCTCTTGGCTTCTCCTGGCTCCCAGCAGCTAATGAAGTTGGTCTTCATCTCGGCTCGGTTATAAATGCTTTGCCATCTGCACCATATAAAAGGTAGGCTGGCTAGTTAGTAAGCTTGCACCAGCAAAACACAGGGACCCCTCCAAACCTCCTACAGCAGAATAGAGTATAATAAAGTGGCAAAGCACCAAGATGAAGCACTGCAGGGTTGTCAAACACAGTGCTTTCAAAAAGCTTCTCACAATAAGGAATGTGTGAGATCACTGACATCAGTGAAAAGATATCATGTGATATGTGATACCAACTAGGCAGAAGGATGCCCAGAAACAAAATGCAGTAGCTTTTCAAACATTCCAATGGTAACCCTGGTTTTTATCTCGGCAAAGATTTCTTATCAAGTTCTTCCTTTTTGTGCTTTCTCAAATACATTTTAGAAATTATTTTTATTAAGTCAGTATTTGATATTGAGGTACAAGGTAATATTCTAAATCACATATACTTTTTAAATGAAATTTTGTTTGTATAATAAAATGCAAATTTTCATAAGTTATTACTAAAATGACAATGAACTCCTAGGAAATGTCTTTTAAAAATCAACACTTGGATTTGTTGATGTCTCTAATTTCTGCTTCACCTATTTGCCAGTCACTTTTTCTATTTTCCCCAATACTGTCTATTTCCCCAGTCCCAGTCACCTCCCTATGTTATAACCCTATCTAACCTCTGAAGTCTGGCTCAAAGGTACGTCCCTCTTCAAATTCTCTAATTCTCCTTTTCCCTAAATCCCATAGTGCTCTCTCCACACCTCTCTCTGGCACAATAATTATTTTGAGCTCACATTCATGTCTGAAATAATTTTGGGATGCATAGAAAAGAGAATCATTTTCATATGCTGTCTATAACTCCCTAAACAATAGGAAATACTAAATATATACTTACAGATAAGAGACAAAATATACAGATTAAAAAATAAATTAAGAAGAGATTCATTTGATTTTAGGTTGAATTCTGCACTCTGTCCTTAGAGATTTTCTTGTCCTCTAATCAGAGAACAAACATTGAAATTTGTCCGGTTTTATAAAGCTATCAGCCATCTTGTTCAACAGGCATCAAGTGAGTGAGAGACCCCGGGGAAGTCAGGCCACCTAAGGACACATCCGCTGCCATCTGGTGCTCATAGTGATTACTCAATTACTGCCTGAGACAACAGTGGAAGCCCTGCTATCACATCAGCCAGCTGTGAGAGCCTAGGCAGCTCCCTCTGGCTGGAAGCAAGAGGTACTAGGTACTTGTTAGACTGGTTTCAGTAAGTGTCATGAAAAGTCACCAATGCATGAAATAATCACGGGCGAACTAATAAGCAAGTGTCCTTGCTTGATGCTTTGCTTCATGTGTAATCTTAAAACTACATAAACAAGTATTTTTATATGCATTTCTTGAGTTAAAATACTTGAAAGCTTAGATTCTGGGTGCCCTGTCTAAGAAATATACACCTTCATAGATCAGGTCATTGTTTTAAATGCAGTTGGAAACCATGTATATTATTTAGTTTTCTGTTGCTATCATAAAACACCATGATTAAAACAACTCATAAAGGAAGGATTTGTTTGGCTTTCAGTTCCAGAAGGATGAGAGTCCATCATGGAGAAGGGTGGCAACAAGCAACAGACACTGTAGGAGGAGATCGCTTGATTGTCCCAGTGGCCCAGAACCAAAATAACCATACAGAAATCGTATTAATTAAATCATTGCTTGGCCCATTAGCTCTAACTTCTTATTGGCTAACTCTTACATCTTAATTTAACCCATCTCCATTCATCTGTGTATCGCCACATGGCTGTGGCTTACTGGCAAGATTCTAACCAGCATCTGTCTTAGGCTGGGGATCCATGGCTTCTTCCTAATTCTCCTTCCTTTCTCCCACCATGGCATTTAGTTTTCCCTGCCTACCTAAGTTGTGCCCTACCAACAGGCCAAGGCAGTTTCTTTATTTATTAACCAATGAAAGCAACACATAGACAGAAGGACCTCCCACACCAAGACACTGTAGCTCAAGTACAAGCTGAGGACTCACATCTTGAACCACAAGCAAGAAAAAGAGGAAGTGGGGAGTGTGTCTTTTCGTTCATTCTCAAAGCCAGCTTCCAGTGATACATTTCCTCCAACAAAGCCACACCTCTTAAGGCTCTCCAAACAGTGCCATTAACTTGGGTCCAAGATTGAAAAATTTGAGTCAATGGAGGACATTCTCATTCAAACCTCCGCCTATAAAACCGCCAATAGCAACTCTTTCTCAGTTTGAGTGCAATGAAATCCATCAGCATAAGAATGATCAACCCCTTCCTTGCATCACAGAGCATTTTAGTTCACAGTAGGTCACCAGCATGTATTAAAGGCTTGCAGCTCCCAAGCCACATTCCTCCAGTGCTAGGGAACAAAGCTGTGAGAGGGGCAGTCTGTAGGTCTGCAATCATTTTGTTCCAACTCTAAGCATGTTTCTGTTCTCAATAGTCAAATCGTCCAGAAGGCGAGATAGAAATATTTGCTCTGAATGGCTGTGATATTTAAGTGAATAAAAATAGCACCGGGTGACCTTCTGAGGCAGTGGGCTTGTGGTAGGTGGATAGGGTCATGCACTGAACCTGAGGGGTCTGTTCCTGGTTTGTTCATACCAGGGAAACCTCAGATACAAGAGGGAGAGAAGCCCGAGCATACACCTTTCAGGAAGCAGCTCGATCATTGCCCAACAGCTGTCTGCCCTGTGTGCCACTGCACTAAGTACATCAGGTCCATTCCTCCCAAGGGCTGATGCTGTTCATTCAGTCTGTGGCCAAGCACTGGGAAGTACTCCCTCTCCCTTCTCTTTTCCAGTGACGGTGGGCTAAGAGTTTCTAAGTTCTCACAGAAGGAAACAAAGCTGCTCTTTTCAGAAAATCAAATCATTGTCCTCACAGCAGAACAGCGAAGTTCTCTCCCTCTGCCTTTGGCTTATCTCTGGAACCAACTGGGAGGCTTAACAAAAGACAATAGGGAGGGAACACTCAATATTATGTTGCTAAGTAGTCCTTTCTAGGTTAAACATGTTTACTAGTCATAAAAGCTGAAGTTTTACGCAAAAGGCTGTAACCCTGGGTGGCCAACACGCCAGTCTCTCCTCTTTCACATGACATGGGGTGGGAAATGGGAGGGGTGGGAGGGTGAGTGTGTGATAGTCACACACACAGTCAGGGTAAGAAGCTAGTCTCTGAGAGTCTGATGGCAGAGTGGCTCAGACTTTACCACGGACCAGATTACAAGTGGTCCCTTAAAAAGACCATAGTGACTTAGTGGGTCTCCGAGAGCAATAGAAGAGGTACATTTCCGAAGTGCTCACTGTAAAGTGCCAGCTCGTGGCCATACCGTGACTAGAGCAAAATCATTTGGAACCTGCATCTCACTTTCTGGGATTCTTATCACAGATCCACTAGATTGCTGTAATGATCCAGAGGCAGAAAACTGTGTGTAAGGAATACTGGGAGGAGCAAGACTCAGGAAGGGCACAGACTGGCTAAGAGTCACATGACCAGAGGCAAATCCTGTTTTCTCAATTCTTCGCTTTGTAAAGTGAGGCAATAATCTCTCTCTCAAAGTAGAATAAAAAGTGTAACTGTACACATAGCCCTGTTTCTACTAGGAGCTCACGACCCACTATTCCCTCACAGGTCAGCAATGCCCACACGGTCCCGCTTCTCTGAAGCCCACACTTGGGCGTCTAAAATCTGAGAGGAAGGGATCCATGTCAGTCTCTAACTTTGTGCTTCTCCTCCTTTGGAGCGCATCTCAGGTGAACTGGAAACTAAATGTTCCTGATGATGGCACTCTCACCAGCCTGGATTCCTAATAGAGGAAACAGCTGAGAGCATGTGGCTGCCCCACCAACCCCTTCTGCTGTGCAATATCCTCAGATGCAAGGCGTAATCCTGCGCCATATTTCAGCCATTATACTAATGTGACCCTCTTTCTGTTATGATTATGGAGTTAGCTAGGACCTTGGCGGGTGAGGGCCATGGGAGAGAGGCAAACATGCCATGCAGGCAGAGCTTAAGTGAGGAGTTATTGAGAGAAGGGCAAAGGGAAGGGGAGAGGGAAAGAGACACAGACAGAGACAGAGAGAAAGGGAAAGAGGGAAGGAGGGAGGGAGGAAAGCAGAGAGGGAAAGAGGCAAAATCCTTCTTGACTCTTCAGAAGAACAGCAGGAAAAAAGCAGGAGTAGGCGGGACTTGTCTCTTAAAGGGATCTTTGCACCTTTGTAATGATGCAGCAGCCACAGGACCCTGGGCTGCCTATGGTACTGTCTGGGTTCATCCTGCCAGGTGACAGGGCCAGCATAATGCCTGAATCCTAACACTTTCCTCAGCAGCTAACTCACAGAAGCAACACTTCCCATCCCTTTCTTTTCCTCCTCCATCTTCCCTCCACATCTCCCGCACTCTTTCCTGGAATCCTAAAGTGTGGTTTATGGGTTAAAATATAAACTTGGGCAGGGCAATGATAGCGCACGCCTTTAATCCCAACACTAGAGTGACAGACAGGTGAATCTCTTCTGAGTTAGAAGCCAGCCTGGTCTACAAGAGCTAGTTCCAGGGCTGGGTCCAAAGCTACAGAGAAACCCTGTCTCGAAAAACCAAAAAAAACCCAAAACAAAACAACAACAACAAAAACCCCGAAAAACTTGGAAGTCAGGTCACATCAGTCCAAATTCATCTTTTTCCTTCCTGCATACAGTACTGGACAAGTGAGCTGTGTCCCTTAGCTCTTTGCCAGGTTTTGTGATAAAATACCTGAGCAAATCAACATAGAGGAGGAAGGTTTATTTGGGGCTCATTATTTCAGAGCTTTCAGTGCATGGCTGCTTAGACAAAAGCAATCTGACAAAGGAAAGCTGTTTGCAGCAGAAGGAGAGAAAGGACAGGTACCTAGATAAGATTTCTTCTTCAAGGTATGCCCTCAGGGCCCTTCTTCCTTCAGCCACCAGAACCACCAGTCCTCTCTTCCTAATGGCCCCTCATCTAGGAACTCTTTCAAGGACTGGCTAGCCCATCCTACAGGGGAAGTTAGCTTTCTTAGGACCCAATCACTTCTTAAAAGTGTCACCAGCTGCCCCCCAGGGGTGTGGCTACACTTTTAATAGCCTTGGGGACAGCAACAGAAAGGGCTAGGAGGGCCCTGGTGGAACAGAAGAGACAATTCAAAAAGATCAAATTCAGCCCCTCCACACTGAGTATGGAATCTGTGGAGGCAACCCAGAGCCCAGTGGCCTTCCTTCAAGGGCAGGGCTGGTTTAAACCTCTCACAATCAAACATTCATGTCTTCTGGCCTTTGCCTCTCTATGAGTTATAAGATTGCCACAGGCACACTGGAGAGGAAATCAGAATTTTATTTTTCTGTGCCCAGTTTGGCAAAAGTATAAATAGATCCATTTTTCTCTACCAATTTCTATGTACTGATTTCTTTTGAAATACAAGGAAATGAAAGCCACAGGTTTCAGTAACTGGTAAGAGGGCCATTTTCTATCCAAACATCACATGAGCCTCATGTTCCCAGATCGCTCTTCTGTCATCTGTGGAAAAAACCGATCATATCGCTGCTCAACACTGGGTATGGCCAGGAAATAATGAACACTTAGTAGTAATCGTGTCACGAGGACTGAGTAAGTCCTGGATAAATGGTACCTCATTTTATTCTAACCCATCCACCACATAAATAGCATCTCTTTTGATAGCATGCCTCCTGTTTCAAATCCACCAAGTAATGCTATTTCATAAGGAATGCAAGTCTCTGTCTATAGGACCACAGAAATGACGATTACCCTACAATGTGGTGCAATTTAAAAAGTCTTCTTTGTATTCAGAATTCCAAACTGAAAGTGTGAGGACCTGACTTTGCAAACTCCATTCTAAAGAAGGGGTTCATCTTGAGCTGGAGGTGGGCGATCTCAGCTCCAGAAATGTGTTGCCATAGCAGTAATTTGAACAGATATCCTAAAAATGGCCAATTAAGAAGATAGGGAGCAGGGCCATAAAGTTTAATGAGGTCCAGATGTTCTTAGGAGGCATCCTGTCCTTAAAGATTCCTTGTCAGCTATTAAGGGCCCTTTGTTAGGTTTTCACTCCCAAAAACTGACCAATGGTTTCAGAAACTACCTTACTCTATGTACTCTTCACCCAATCCCAAGACAACAGGACTTGAACTCCCCTGATTATGGTGTTTCCCCTTTAAAAGTCTGCTCCTTTCCCGGGTTCTGGGCTGCACTTCCCTCACCCACTGCATTGGCATGGCGGAGGTGTAGTCCAAACTCGAGTTTGAATATTATTAAAAACCCTCATGTAATTTGTATCAGAAATCCAGCTCCATGAATTCATTTGGAGGCCAGAAACTTGGGCATAACAAAAGAACTTTTTCAAGCATCATATGTGAAGCTCTCTCTTACAACTGGCTGGACGAACGCTACATGGTGAAAGGGGGGAGAAAAAAAGGGGGCTAAATGAGTAACAGAGATTTCTAAAATCTTAAAGACACTGACTATGTCATCTGAAAACCATAATTGTATAGAAAAGGCAAGATGGTCGGTCAATAAAAGCTATTTATATGATACCCCTCCATGGCTCTGAAGACAGAACCTATGAGGCAGGGAAGAAGCCCTTATGGAGAGGGGTGGCTGCTGTCAGCAGGTAGCACAGCTGGGTATAAAAAAGCAGAGGAAAAGCCCGAGATACAATTCTTAGGACTGGACAGAGCTTCCCTTTAAGATTTTTCATGCTTATGGATAGAACTACCAATTCTAAATGTGCATTAACAAAACTCAGTGAAAGTGGCTTTACTGTTTTCAGTCATACACATACAAGGCTCACACATAGTTATAATTACATGCTTTTTTTTTGAGGCAGGCTTGTTACAAAGTTGAGACTGGCCTCCAGCTTGCAATCCTCCTGCCTCTAACTCCTCAGTACCAGGGTTACAGATGTGCATGACGATGTGTGTATCATATATTCAATTTGTAACATGTGTTTACAGGTATAAGCTGACAGGTTCAGAATCTCATTATGTAGAGGGTGAAAGTCATATCCCATCTCTGTCTCAGAAGTAATGCACTCTTCATAAGAGAAAGCCTGGCCTGAGTTCTCTCTTTCAACTTTCTTTTGCATTCTGCTCTTGCCTAATACAAATCAGAAGGATCACAGTTGCTACTCTGACAAGGCTGCCTACAGGAAATACTCTTCCTAAAAGAACTGCCTGACCTCAAGAAACTACCGCACTCCAAAAGTCAAAGGGGGCAGGAGTCCAAGGGAAGTATGTGTACCTGTTCCTCTGACATTTAACATGCCCTCTCCTCTTTGCAGAGATGGGAACTGCAGCAATGAAATGCTGGCATGGAGCAGAAACCATGAAATGAAAATTTCATTCCTTGCAATACTATATGAATGGCACTCTTCCCTCTACCTCTTCTCTCCTGAGATCCTAAGGACTTCAACCTCTGTAGCTCTCTGTACCTGCCCCTTTCTCATTCAGCCTGGGGTGAGTCTGTATCACCCTTTCGTAGGCTGCTGCCAAACCTCCAAATTAAGAACTCAGATCAGTTTTCCTGGGACTCTTCTTGCAGTCTCTACCCAGAAGGCCAACAGCAGTTCTGCCATGCCACCTGATTAAAGCCTGTCACTGACTCCCTGTCGTACACAGAGTAGAAACCCATATTTAGTAACAGTTTGACAGACTTACATAGACTGGCGCTAGCATCTCTCTCTCTCTCTCTCTCTCTCTCTCTCTCTCTCACACACACACACACACACACACGCACATACACACTACCACCACCACCACCACCTCCACCATTTGTCTGAATGACATTTACCTCCAAATAAAATATTCTATCGCCTTCTTTGTTTTTCTGAATTCTTATCCATCATTTGTGACTTAAAAGGTATTGCTGATTCTGGGAGAACCTTTCTCAACACACACAAAAACACACACACACACGTTCTGGAATCACACTGCCAAACTGAAATGACAGGCACGGTTTCTGAGGGCTATGTCATCATAAGTTATTTAATGTCTCTGTGCCTCAGTCCTGTGTTAGTACGATGGGAATAATCAACGTGCCTAATTCAGCAGACCTGCTTTGAGGATTATAAAAGCTGGTATATGAGTGACTTAGGAGTCTGATGTCTTATGAAAGTCACAGTGTCCTCAGTCTGGAGATTATCCACCCCTGATGCTTTTTAAATGCAACTCTTTCCTCACTATTCCTAGGTACTACTTGATGGGGGTCTAATATTCAGTGTATTATTTTTTCCATCAATATATCAGAGGATTAAACTCAGCTAATGATTCCTACCTTCCTATAGAGTTTCCAGCTTTCTCAGAACTATCTGGGCACATTTCTCCTTAGAACACAAAACCTTTCTTAAAAACAAAATATAGAAATAACCAGCTAGCCAGGAGGTGGTGGCACACGCCTTTAATCCCAATACTTGGGAGGCAGAGGCAGATTTCTGTGAGTTCAAGGCCAACCCAGTCTACAGAGCTAGTTCCAGGACAGTCAGGGCTCCACAAAGAAACCTTGTCTTGAAAAAAAAAACAAAAAGAGAAAAAAAAAGAAAGAAAGAAACCACCAGTTATATATCCAAGAGAAGCAAAACGAAAAGGAAGAAACAATCTCTATTGCCAGCACTCACAGGAAAGTCAAGTTGAACACTAACAGTGATCCAGCTGAGGAGACCAAGGGACAAGTGGGTCTTGCCCAAAGTCGAATAAGCTATCTCCTTATTCCAACTTTTCCTCACTAACAAATTTGCCACAACCACTCCACACATTCAGGAGCAGAACATGCTCAAACAAAATCTGAGTCTTGGTATCTAAGCACACTTGCTTTGTACCAAGGACAAAGTGAGTACACAACTTCCCAGAGAACAAATCTAAAACAATGCTCCAAGCTAGTATTAATGTGTCAGGGAATGGGGGGTGGTTCTAAGAGAAGAGGAGGCCCCGAGGACAAAGACACAGAATATTAACAGTGCAAGATCCGCGGCTACTGTAACATCTTGGTAGGCATCAGTACCTCAGTATCTTGATTTCAGATGGCCATCAGCATATTCTTTAGCAGATCATGTTTGTGTGTTCACTGAAACACTTGTGATGAGTTCAGACAAGGCCTTCAAATGATATACAGAACCTTGCTGCAAAAAGTTGGGTTAAAATTTTTCATATGCATCAAGTCAAATCTGGAGCATGAATAATAAAAACCCAGAGACAGATATTGGGGTTCAACCTGATGATCAGAAAAGTAAACCAGGCAGCCACTGGTTCTTACCTCTACCTCAGTCTGAAAATGGTGATCCTGCCTCCAGGAATCCTCAGAATAACACTGTGAGTGAAAGCTGTCTCCTTCCATCTTACATTCCTCTCTAGTGCTGGGAATAAAGGCGTGCACCATTACTGCACAGCTTCTATGGCAAACTAGTGTGGCTACTGGGATTAAAGGTGGGTGTCACCATTGCCCAGTCTGTATACCTAACCAATGTGACTGTTTTACTCTCTTATCTTCAGGCAAGCTTTATTTATTAAATACAAATAAAATATCACTACACAAATCACATTGCTCTAAAATCCAGTGTGTCCACGTTCTAGAGGCCTGGCTAACTTAGTTACCCTACACTGTGACCTGTGACATTAGGCACAAACATTAGAAAGAATGTCACAGCATTTGCCATCTCAGCAACCCTACTTGGAAGAACCTCACTGGTCCATGAAATAGTTTATGCAAGAAGTATTACTTTCACATGATTCATAGAATGCAAGAATAATTAATTTCTGGAGGTAAGTAATCCAGACAAGCAGGCATCATCCTAATTATTAGAAACACTGAACTATGGACACACATAAGTACACGTAGTAACACTGACAGTCTGTATTTCCTGAAACAGTAAATCTAAATGCAAAGGAAAAACTAATACTCAGTAGTCATATGCAATCTTTGTTACTAGACAGCCCAGAAACAGAGCTCTTTGTGAATGAAAACTGTGAATCTAAGAAAAGGTCTATAATTCCCTTGGATCTCAGCTTCCTTCACTGTTGGTGATAAAACACTGGCTACTGATGGGGTTGTGAGACAGTGAAAGCAATAATCAGGTATCTGGGATGGGGCTAGCAAAAACAAACATATTGGTTTCTTTTCCCCAAATAGTTCAGCTCTGAGCCCGGGAAAACACGGCATGGTCAAGGATCTGCTTTTAAGTAACTCATCAAGTAGATAGCCAGAGACAGCAACCATCTATCTCCCTTTGGGAGAAATGGGAGACAAGTCATCAGAGACAAATGAATCCAAAGCTAGGTAATAATATCCCACCCAATAAGGAGACTAGAAACCTAAGGCTAGAATCACCGATTTTCTTTTTCTTAGCTCCTGCCTAATAGTGCTTCCCCTGTGGTAAATGATAAACTAATTTCTATGGTGAATCACCAAAATCTGAAGAGGGAAAACTCTCTGTGAATAGAGTACAAGGATTCTATTTTATATCTCAATGAGAATCTGGATGGCCTTCATTGGCTGTTTGACTCTAGTCTGGAACCAAACAATGATTCATCAGAAAATTATTTGCATCATTTGGAAACATCTTGAAGGCTACTTGCTATGTTCTCACCACACAGAGTCTCAATGTTAGAGTGGAAAGAGTCCCATTTCTTGAGATACGTCCAATTATTTGGCTCCAATCCAAGTATATAATAATAATCAGGCTACAAAACCTTATTAATCATGAATAAACAACATAAAATTTGAATCACCCAGGTAATGGAGGACATTTATATTTCTTCATTTAAAAAATATTTTGAGTAGGAGACAAAGCAGAGTTCCTAGCACTTGAATTAATTAACATATCTACAAGAGCTGATGTGCTGCTCAGCAGCAGAGAACTTATTTATCATGTGCCAAGTCCTGGGTTCCTACCCCAGGACTTATAAAGATATAAAATAAAATATAGAGATTTTTAAACAAAGGGGAAAAATACAAGTCGTAAATGCTATATACAAACAAATGAGAACAGCATTCATTAGGAAGACATGGGATACTGATACGTTTAACAACACAGTTGAAACTCAAATGCACTCCACTAAGTCTGACTTGATGTGCACTGTGTAATTCCCTTTATATGACAGTCTGGGGAAGACAAAGCCAAGGATGATAGAGCCCGGAGCAGTGGTTCCCAGGCAGTATGAACAGATGAGTAGACGATGGGAATGCTCTGCCGCGGTGAACTGCTCTGTGCCCTAAGAACAGCAGAGGCTCGAGGACACAACACACTCGTCAAAACACATGTAACTGACATGAAAATATGAGCACAGCTATCTGCACATTTAAAAGTGAATCTCTAAAGGGAAAAAAATGTGATCTGCTCATTAACAACCTTCAGTTTTAACATGGCATTAAGCTGCCCTAGACGGGTGGTTTATCTTGAACATAAGTTGAAGAATCTTTCTATAACTGGCGTATGGACAATGTTTTGCCTCCTACAACCTTTGTTCCAATCTGCCTCAGTTATAGGGGCCACAAAGCTGAACACTAAAATGTGAGCCATCTTCCTTCTGATGCCACTGTAGACAATCAAACTGTAAGAGGAACAGCAACAGCTGTGTGTCATGAACTCAAAAGCCCAGGAGTGACCACACCATTGCTCCTTTTCTGTCATTTCAGGCCATTCTGAAAGCATCCCAATCCTTATATTAAATCCTCTCTGCTGGAAACACCAAGAGTCGTTTCTTTTCTTGCTTTTATCTATCTCTGCTAACATAAATGCCACTTTAAAATGTCCGTTGCCTTGGTCCCCCAACAGTAAAATAATCCACGAGTCAGAAACATTCCATGGCCAAAGGGACACAACTCTTTGATTTACTAGTTTTTCATGGTTACCCACTCCTATCTTGAAATGATGACTCACGTCAATTTAGCAAGGTTATCTTTCACAAGACAGCTTCAGGTTCATATACATAGCAATAGTACCACAAGAAACAGTCCTTCCAGGAGCCTCAGCAATGAAAGGCTCAGGATTGAACTCTTTCATTCTCACCAGTCAGGTCTGGATACTCTGTCTACTCCCAAGCCAAGAACACTCTATTCCCAGCTCTGGGAGGTCACATCTCATGAAAACAAAACATAAAACCCTTCATCTACTAGTCAACTGTCAGCATATTCATAGGTTTTCTGTTGTCTATTACGTGATGCTTTAAATCATGTATCATTCCTTCTCCATTAGCATGTGACTAGATTAGTTAAATTTCAAATAAGCACGGTAGACTTGTTTAAAGAAGAAATTTCCCATGAGGCTTGGCAAACATAGCCTGCAGTCTTAGGAATAAACCTCATTTTGGGATACCTAGGGAAGGAGCAGACTGCATTGTGACATCTCCTGGGATGATCTGCGAGCAAATTCAACCCGTTTGCCTACCTGCTCGGATGCTTACATAAGCAGAACATTTTGGACATAATGTGTCACAACAGGTTTCAAAGGGAAAGTATTCCACAAGGATAAGGATCACAAACGCAGGACTGAAAATGCCTTGTGCAGGAGGTACCCAGTGCATGTTCCCTAAGGAGCAAGTAAGATTTAGGTGCAAACTGCGTTGTATGGGAGAGAGTTTGTGTGAATTAGCTGCCATTGCCTCTAAAGTCAGAGCGTCTGGAGGGGGTGGAAGGTGAAAAGTGGCCCCTTACACCACTGACTTTTATTAAGAGTGCCTACATGCTCTGTCATAAAAGCCTTCCTTCTCCTGCTCTAAGATCCAGGGACTCCTGAAATGCTATAGAGCAAGAGATTGTGAGTAGAACCTCCCACCCCTAGGGAGTGAATGATCTTGTTTAGGGATGGCCAGCATACTGGGAATGTAACTTGTTTCATCACACTCTTTTTAAAGTCTTTGGAAATTCCTCCAGTCTTCCAATTCCAAATGTTTAATGGTTATCCTTGGAAGGCATTTGCTCCAGGATTTCCACATCCAAAAAGCATCCCTTCCCCTCTTATATTCATTCATGTGACTACAAAAGACACAAACATGAATGCTCCATTTCCAGAACTGTCTCCATATCCTCTTGGTTTTTATGATGCAGGTGAGACCCTCACAGGTGGAATTCACCTAGATATAATGCTGGCGTAGGCCGAATAATTCATTAAAGTAAACAAGCTCGCCAAGAGGAGCCAGCAGCCTTCTGCCTCCTTGATAGAAGAACAGCTGTCTTTTCACCTGTAGTGAGTACACAAGTGCATGAATGGCCCCCTCTCATTAAAGATGTGGCTTTCATATGTCGCATAGCCATAGGCAATGCCATTCTCCTAATATCAACAGCTTGGGAAATTGCCATTGATTATGACAGGGTAATCACTTTGTTACCTTTTACGTACAGGATCAATTATACAATCAGAAGCAAGTATAGGAATAAATGTATTCAATTCTAACCAGGAGATCTATTCACTTCTAATTTAAACTCTTTGATTGTTTAATTTATTACTACAAAACTATCTAGTTTAAACTCAAGTACACATATGAAGAACATTCAAGATTGTGAAAAAGCATCCACAATATAATGTTTATTGGGAAAATCGGGATAAATACACATTTTATGCTTTCTCAGCTTTGAAAATGGTTATATAAATATATCTAGCCATACGAGGAATAAACACAACAAAATATTATCAGTACTTACACAGAGATGTCAGAAGTAGGTAAGCATTTGATTTCTTTCTTGTAGTTTTGAGTTTGCTACATGCTTTATAACACACTGCATAGAGGTGACCAGAGAGGTAAACATCCCCAACAGAGCTGCACATCCTACACTCAGTCAATAAAATGACTCATGGATCTCCTCTGTTCTTCCTGTCCTGCCTGAAGCACAATATTTTTTTGACATCAGTGTGATTTGCTTCAATGCTCAGAAACTGCTGCAGTGGAGCACAGGGGTGGAAGGCTGCTGGGCTCCAAGGACCAGGTAAAGAACTAATTTTAGGGCTGGGCCAAAAGGGACAAGACTTACCTGTCCAGTGAATAATTTGGAGAGAGGAGGGTGATGGCTTTATGTTTCTCCTGCAATTTATCCTTATTTTACTTCTAAAAATAAAAAGTGTTTCTTCCTTCTAAGGCAATGTGTTCTGTTCTAAGAAAATTCAACTGTTTGAACATATCTTTTAACTTATTTTTATCTCCTGAAGGAATTTTTATTTGTAAAACACAAAAATGATAAAAACTAGACAAATAAAGATTCAAATTATATAATGATTATCTTTCTCTGAACATATCTGAAATCAGAATATGAATTGATTCCCTGTAGCTTTGTAGACTGACTTCCAAGATGCTGCTAACTTGGCTAGCTATTGTATATACATGTGCCCATATGTGCAGGTATAAATCCTATAAGTATATGAGAATGATATATATCCATGTATACATAAAGTGTAAAGATGTAGAAACACATGCTCTATAAAATTCAAAATGGCATCAAGATATATGTTACATATGTTTAGTTGCAGTTTTCATGTTCAGGACACAGAAATCACATACACACTCTAACTTCATACTGCCAAATTTTGCAAATTATAAAAACCACATGTGATGTCTTTTACTTTGAAACACTCTTTAGGATCTAGATAGATGATGGTACTCCCAGAAGACCAGAGTTTGGTTCCCAGCACCCAGGTAGGGCAGCACACAATCACTGTAACTCCATCCAGTGTCAGATCCAGCATCTTATCCTGGCCTCAATAGGCACCATCAATCACACGGCACACGCATACATAGACACAGCAAGATAATCTTAAAATACACTTTAAAAACTTTCTTTAAAGGATATTATTTTTGCTATTAAAACTATCACAGCCCAGTAGCCTACAGGCAAAGAGAAGGTGCCTTGAAAGTCAAAGGTGTTTTCTCTGTTTCTTCATTTAGGGGTGATTCGAGGTGTCTGTTGTCTTGTTGTCGTATATGCCCTCTCACTACCTACAGATATTGTTTCATTAAATAAAAACAGTTTTCTAAAAGAAGTAAAATGAACAGTAAACTCTATTCCCACTATGCCCCAGGCCACCTCTGCAGTGGTGAACACAGAGCACTCTGATTCTAATTCCTCTTGCGTGCCTCTCTACAGTCAGATCAAGGATTATTGAACAGAAGTATAATATGAGATACAAGTTGAACTCAAAATCTTTTGGTAGTCACACTGAAAACAATCAGGACTTCACAGATAAATTTCCCCTCAGTATACGGAAGGCCTGAGCGTGATCCCTAACACACACACACACACACACACACACACACACACACACACACACACACACACGATAAAGAAAGAGAGGGGAGAGAGAGAAAAGAGAATGGTAAACAGTAAAAACTGATGTTAGTAACACATATTATTTATCCAAATATATCGAAAGTAGTGTAATACAGTACAGTGTGCAACCATTATAAAAGTCTGGGATGTTACACTGCTTCCCTCATTCTATCGAGAAGATAGTGCGTATTTCACACTTAGCGCATATGTCAATTTGCCCACCACATTTCAGTGGCTCAGTAAACAAATATGGCTCATGGCTGCTTTGTTGGAAAGTTACTTCTAGAAAATATACTAAAATTCTTCATTCTTGATTTGTCAGTTTAGGAACTATCTTTGACTCTATAGCATACACTACCTCCTTTCCTGCTCCCCAATTTGCCAAGTATCTTTTTTTTTCAAAACTATGTTTTCAACAAAAACTAGAGCACCTGTTCTTAACCCATGGGTTGTGACCCCTTTGGGGTTGAATGATCCTTTTAACAGGGGTCACCTAAGACCATCTGCATACCAGATATTTACATAAGGAGTTATAACAATAGCAAAATCACAGTTATGAAGGAGTAATGAAAATGACTTTATCATTGGGGGGGATACTACAACACCAGGAACTGTATTTAGGGATCACGGCACTAGGAAGGCTGAGAACCACTGGTCCAGAGCCTTGTATTTACACCTCTTTTATTAGTTCACCATGTTGAGATGGTCTTAAAAAGGATGAGCAAGGGGCCCTGCCTTCTCCTCTTCTTTCCTTTTCCTTCCCCTAGTGAACTGCTCCTTTCGCACAGCACAGTTCTATCAGGAAGACTCTCTTTCAAGGGGTTTGAAGGCTGTATCAGTGGACACTTAAAACCGACTGCTGAACACCCCTAAACACCTTTGAGTTAAAAAAGAGTGGGCATTCTTACTGACACTTTTAAAAAAGATGTCATTCAAAGGTCTCATATACGTTACTTTAGGGTAAGGATTTACCTGATCTATACTTCACCACAACAGCAACATTGAAACAGATTCTAGGATTAACTCCATATTACAGAACCAGCTCAACAAATTTATCTAACAGTTCAAGTACACATAGCCAATGAATGCACTCAGTCCCACATCTGCCACTTTAGGACACCATATCAAGACATGGACACAGTTAAGATTATTTAGGACCTTATCCTTTCTTATGGGAAGTCTCTGACAAACAGCGAGTGAAGGGTGCCTGCTACCAGAAGGAGAATAACTATTGCCGCAGAGCAACGACAAGAATTTCAAAACGCAGGAGCGATATCTAAATCGGGCTCCAAGTGCCCGTTTAATTGTCTTTCAGTCAAGCTGACATCAGACCCATATTATAACAAAGCTGCAGGGGTAACCTTCTTTCGGTGTTGAGTTCAACCTTCCTTCAACGCACAGTCATCCCCAAGGAGAAAAGACTTGGTTATGAAGCTCAGCATGTGGACCGTGTTCCACTGATTCCAACTTTGCTTTCTCCCCAAACCTTGCTAACTAAATACTAAGAGTCACATCTAATCAAAGTCCCAAAGTTAAATCCTTAGGAAAATGGATTTCTGAAGAAAATCTTTCTCGAGTAATTATACATGTGTATTAGACAACATTTACATAAAAATATGAATAATGTTATTTAATTTTCCAATTCAGGAAAACAAGCTGCTAGCGCTGGGATGGTTAAAAAGATATGTTACTCAGGGGAGATGATGATACAATGTTAAATATCTGTAATGAAATATAAAGGCCACCAAAACAAGAACAGATGCCTCAGCAGATGGTGTGCAGTTTGCCTACCCAACATTCTTGCTTCTCATTTTGGAGAGTGATAACAATGATCTCAACTAAAATTCTGCACTTCCTAAAGTTTTCTCACAATGGTGACCCTGTTTAATCCACCACAAAGATTGCTGAGATATGGAAGACTCTCGAATCTTCTAATATAATATAATTCCCCCTGCCTCTATTTCTTCCTGCTGGGAGCATACATGTGATACCTGAAGATGGTGAGTCCATCCTGATCATGAGGATGAAGTCCAGGTAAGAAGGTTAGAGAATGAATCAAGACAGAGTGTGGGTTCCTTCGGGTCACCTGGCTCTTTCCCCAGTTCTGCATGACCTACCTCTGACCCAGATGCAAGAATAAATATGAATCATTGAGCTAAACAATGGCTAATGGCTCCCTCTGATGAGTGCCCTAACAATACTAGAAACTTGGTGTGCCCCCAAGTCACAGATATACAGGAACTTCAATAACTGACCATGGCAGAAATGACATTCTCTTTTACGTTACTATTTTTTTTAATCTTAAAAATGAATCCAAGGGCTGGAGAGACAGCTCAGAGAGGTGGCTGCTCTTCCGGAGGTCCTGCCTTCAATTTCTAGCAACCATGTGGTGGCTCACAACCATGTATAATGAGTTCTGGTGCCCTCTTCTGTAATGCAGGTATACACATGTGCAGAACACTGAACACATAATAAATAAATAAATAAATCTTTTTAAAAAAATGAGTCCAGAACCTCAACAACAACAACAACAAAACCTAGTGTTCTGGCATATTTTCAAATGTAGAAAGTTAATATTGTGCTAGCATCAAAATCAAGGGATGGTCCTCACAGATCTGTGCACCACCCTATAGTCCAGGGATGGACCAACTGGCCAATACCAGGTATGCTTTTGTAAGGAATATTTTACTGGAACTCAATAGTACCGTCATTAGCAGATTGTCTAGGGCTGCTTTGGTGACAGTGACAGAGCCGAGATGCTGCAACAAGGACAGTGAGCTATTTATTAACTGGCCACTTACAGAGAAAAAAAAATGTTGATTTTCAAATACATAACTATTTATGGAACAAAACCTAGAGCTATTCACACCGAGTAGATAAGTTCTATATATAACCTTCTATTAGTTTAAACATTATCTTGCTCTTATATTTATACCAAACAGGGGAAAAAAACTAAGTTTTTAATGTTTCAATGTCTTCAAAATTATGAACAAAGAAAATGATGCCATGGAGCTGGGGAGGGGGTGGGAGAAGACTTCTTAAGGCTGCTGTGATTGGCCACGCACAGTTCAGCATCTGGCATATTCTCTAATGTAAGAAAATTTAGAATGCCTAAAATGTCCTTCGACTGACAGTGATAAGAAATGAAATAGAGGCCCACTGGAGAAGATCTCACCATAGACCAGCAGGAATGAGCTCACCTTACCTCTCCTGACACTGGGTTAGCATATTCATCTTCCGTCTGCCAACCCACACACAGTTTGAGTCATTTGAACCCCATTTCTGGGAGCATCGCTGACTGGGTACTAGGTTTCTCTCAATGAACCTCCAAATAACCCATGAGGAATTTACCATGTTCACTCGTACTGCTGTTAAAATATTATGCAAGATTTCTATGTTTTCGTGTTAGGTATTTTCTTTTGAGGCAGGGTCTTAAAATTTACTCCTGCCTGACCTGGAACTTTCTGTGTAGACTGGGCTGGCTTCAAACTTGTAACAGTCTTCCTGCTTCTACTTCCTGAGTGCTGGGAGTGTGTCTCTGCACACTAAGCTTAGTTTGAAAAAATATTTTAAGTCTTACATGACATTTATATTTCAAAAATTCTATGTCTAATCTGAGACCTATTTATATTAAGATCTAAACAATGAAAATACTAACCTCGCTGCCAAATATAAGCTGGGAAACTATTCCTGCTAGTGCTTGGTCTTCAGAAGCTTTTAAAGCACAATTTAAAATAAAAGATATAGACGTGAATAGTGGTAATAGTTTTTCTTACGATTTAAGTCCCATTGAAATAAACAGAAACTGATCTACAGCTACCTCACTCATTACACTGCATTCCACAGAGACCTTCACCCAAGCCCATGTTATTTCATGGGCTGGGAATGTGACAAGAGCTGGGTTTTCTACCAAACCCAGGTTAGAAATCGAGACTGGTACTCAGTCCCTGTGTTCTTAAGTTCAAGGACATTGACTGCATTTCTGCTCAACTATGGCTGTGTTTGCACCAAAAAGCCTCGGCTGGGAATTCCTAACAGGAAAGTAATTATCCTTTTCACTACGTCCTTCTAAAGCTCCTTCCTCTGAAGAGAAGCCCAGCAGGTTGGGCTTGCCAAAGAAGTGTGTCAATCTGCAAGTCTGTGTTCAAAGTTATGTGCATGTACTCCGTCCCCAGGGGCCCAGAGACATGCACATGGGCAGCTTACCACACACCCAATTATGGTCAAAAATCACATCTAAACTCTGCCTCTAAGAGCCAGAGACGCTTTAAATGGGCAGATGGCAGGCCTAGGTTCATGTGACCTTAGCATCAAAGAAGAAGCAAAAAATAACTAGAAAAGCAACTGCAGAGCTAGGAGTACCTGAGGCAGCCAGCTCTGGAACGAAGGCGGCCTCCTGTGTAAGGAAAAGCAT
Organism: Ondatra zibethicus; assembly: GCA_004026605.1. Taxonomy (NCBI): domain Eukaryota; kingdom Metazoa; phylum Chordata; class Mammalia; order Rodentia; family Cricetidae; genus Ondatra; species Ondatra zibethicus. Next base: position 71,539 of record PVIU01005985.1, read on the forward strand.
TGAGAGACAGGCACCGTCCTGACCACAGCCACTATGTCAGGGAATAGCAAGGCAACACAGGAGGGGTATGTTTTCCACAGCAGCCACACTAGGAATGAGGACCAAGAAGGAGCTGGCTGGTGGCACAGACGGCTTCCAGGTTAGGGAAGCTCAGCAGGATACACCAGCCAGCCACATGGCACCAATAGGAAGGAAACTCCTGGGAAACTGGGGCAAGGATTGAGCAGGTGGAGTCAGGACAGGAGTTTGCAACTCTAAGGTGCAGAACACCCAGCCAGACCTCCCGCTCTCTGGAAATGGCCTCAGGATGGAGGGAAGTTTACATGGAGCCCACTGCTGGCTACTTATTCAAGAGCATTTCCCACAGCATTGCCTGGTGGGCATTGTGTCCCAATGTGATCCAAGGGATGAGGATTGGCAAGGCTGGTGGGTCTCAAACCTACTTGCTATGTCAATCTGCCTTCCCTAGACAAAGAGAATCAACTGAATGGACAGCTATGGAAAAAGCTACTTTGAGAGACTGACTGACATAATCATAGGTGCTGGGAAGCTCCACACTCCACAGCCTTGGAGCTGAAACTACGGAGAGCGGATGGCCTGAGACCCAGAAGCAGTATCTATGTCTCCATCCAAGTTCAAAGAACTGCAAAGCAGCAATGCTGGTGCCCAAGGACAGAGAGCGGCTACACCGGCTCTGGCAGGGTGTGCATGCTTCTCCCATTCTGTCATTCAAATAGACGTACATTAGATTAGGTCAGTGGTTCTCGACCTTCCTAACGCTGTGATCCTTTAATACAGTTCCTCCTGTGGTGACCCCAATCATAAAATTATTTTCATTGCTACTTCATAACTGTAATTTTGTTACTGTTATGAATTGTAATATAAATATCTGTGTTTTCTGATTTTTTTTGGGGGGGTTGCAGCCCTCAAATTGAGAATCACTGGATTAGATGGTGATTCCTGCTCACAGTAGAGAGCATGACCAGCACTCATCTGGTTTCTTCTGGGAAGTACCCACAAGACTTCCTCAGAAACCATGCTAACCAGATGCCTGACACCCCTTAGCCCAATCAAGCTGACACATAAAATAAGCATTGCCGAGGACTTGCTCCTTAGAAGCTGGTGTGGATAGAGTATTAGAAGTCTTTCAGTTGAGTGACATATGGAGCTGTTTATGTCTATGAACCCCATTTCTCCTGTGACTCTTCTGAGGGCTAAATACAGGCCTGTATATCTGATAAATTGGGCATCTGGTGTCAGCTTAGATAGACCTTCTTCTGCTAACTCAATGTCAGATCAAGTCTATAACACATCTTATTGAGGGTACGTGGACATGGTTTAAATGTTAAAATGATATTAGTTTGAAATATTTGGGCAAAGCACTATTAAGATTGAGTTTTACTATTTTCCTTTTTGCTTTTTTAAGATGTAGCTAATATAAACCGAAAGCCCTATGTGGCTAACCTGCTGCTTTTAGAGAGTACTACTCGAGACTAAGTGTGACTGAGGCACTGCTGTAGCCATAGACCACTTTATGCCAGTATGACCTACCCGGTAGATAGGCGACCAAGATGTAGCTTGTAGGAGCTAAAGAGAAACCTGAAAGCAATCTTTCTGAGCAAACAAACAAACAAATTAATTAATAAATCACACATAAAGAAAAAGTAAAGTGTTCTACCCTGCTACATCCTCCCATCCAGTATTTAAAGGAATTCCATAGCCAGCAGAAGACAGAATGCACAGAGCTTCGACAATCATTTTACCTCTATGAGGATGTAAAAGCCGGGGTATTGACTCTAGTATGGACTTGCAATGAAAATAAGACAATTCCACCTCCAAATTTTGTGTTAAGTAAAAAAGTAAATATTTCAGTGGTTCTGAAATATACCTATTAAAAGTCCATTTCAGGGTTAGAACATTCACAAGGTCAGAGTAAATTCTTCTATTTGGTATACAAAACACAAAGCCAAATAACACAAATTCTAACTTGCCAAGAGAATTGCAATAAAAAACAAATGATTTGTGTTTATGTGAGAGGCGCCAAGATTAATCATCAATGGACTGCCCCATGTGCCTAACTGGTCACAGCATCTATTCCCAATCTCACCAAGATTAATCATCAATGGACTGCTCCGTGTGCCTAACTGGCCACAGCATCTATTCCCAATCTCACCAACTATTCCTTTTCCCACATCAAGAATCTACTCCTGTTAACCTGGTACATTAAAATATAACCAAATTTGGTATTCATTTCAACCAAATGAAAGAGCCTCAGAGTCAAGAGGACTAAGATGGCTTGGAAGACGAAAAAATGCAAATGTCAACCACATGAATGTTGGCAGGGGTCAAGTGTATACATTTCACATGTGCTTTAATCAGTATATATATGTACATATGATATATAGTCATATATGTACTGACTATATATTATATATAATTTTCACAGGATTGGTGGTTACAGAATTGATTACAAAATCCTTTCTTCTCATAGGTCATATCATCAGAGGAATGTATCACAGAACTCTCTCATACTGTGGGTGTACATAAGCACACAGAACTGCAGTGATGGCTCGAAATACACAATGCAGATGTCCAGCAGACATTCCTCTCATTTTCATAATTAGCAGAGCTGAAGCAGGAGAGACACTGTCCACACACCAGTTTCTCAAAAGCCAGCACATTACTTCTGTGCCGTGAAGCAGTGATTTACACAACACAGAGATCAACAGTGTCTCCTTGTAATAAAGCAAAAGCTGAGGGAATCGAATAGTCTGGATCTTAAACACTGTCTACGGGCCACATGTTAAAAGCTCATAAGAGGATATGCACGTAAAGTAAAGGATAAGCAGGCTACAGTCCACAGCCCCAGAGAGGAGAGGTAACAAGGAGGGCCTAAAGGGAGGCACGTGGATTTCCCTGAGAAAGGGAAATAGAAGAGGTCTCCTGGGTAAACTGAGATAAGGGTGGGGGTGGGAACATGAGGAATCAGGCGAGATGGAGAAGGAGAGTATTGAAAGAGATGTCTTAATTGAGAGGCATTTCAAGTTTAGGCAGAACCCTGGTGCCAGGGAAACTCCCAGGACGACCTCAGCTAAGACTCCTGGCAATAGTGGAGAGGGTGCCTGAACTGGCTATCTCCTGTAATCAGATTGGTGACTACCCTAATTGTCATCAGAGAGCTTCATCCAGTAACTGATGGAACAAATGCAGAGATCCACAGCCAAGCACTGTGCTGAGCTCCAGGTATTCTACCAAAGGGAGGGAGAAGGGATTTTCTGAGCGGGGCAGGGGGTTGAGGGTGGGGTCAAGGTCATCACAAGGGAGCCCACAGAAACAACTAACCTGAACTCATAGGAGAGCAAAGAGTCTGGACTGACACACAGGGAGTCTGCATGGGCCAATCTAACCCTCTACATATGCGTGACAGTTGTGTAGCTTGATCTGCTTGCGGCAGTCCCAGCAGTGGGAGCAAGACGGACACTAACACTTTGGCTGGCTTTTGGAAACCTATTCCCCATCAGTCCGACCTCAACTTGATATGTCATGCTTTGTTGATTTGCATGGGAGGTCTGCCCCGTTAGGAACAGAAACAGAGGAGGTGTGCACGGAGTGGGGAGGCGAAGGGGAAATGGGGTGACGAATCAGGAACAGAGGATGAAGGGGAAACTGAGGTCTGAATAGAAAATAAATAAAAAAAATTAATTAATAATAAGACAAAGCTCAGTTCTGAGCCCGAGCCTACTGGAAGGTGGCAAAACTCAAAAAGGTGGGGCCCAACGAAGGTCAAATGGGACAGTGGGATCCCAGCCCTTCGTCTTCTTCACTTTTGCTTTTTTGCTTTCTACTCATGAGATAACCATGAGCCATAAACAATAGGGTCAGCCACTCCCAGACCAAAACCTCTAAAGTCATGAGCCAAGATAAATCCGTTCTCTTCACAAGTGGATTGGCTCAGGTTATTGTGACAGAAAGATGACTAATACAGAGTTAGCAACAGTGTTTTTATACAAATTTTATTAGCAGGAACTAGAGGATGCAATTACAAGCTGCTTCCTGTTTTACATAAGTCCATGGCAATGAGTCCAGGCCTGGAAGTAGGAGTGAGACACCGGTCATGGGTGCCTGGACCTCCAGATGTGACTTATCCTAGAGTTATTTCTAATTAGGCTCTGCAGGAACCCTTTGTCTGGGATTTAGAGAACTCAGGTGGCCTATGAATGAACTAATAGGAGTAAAATTACATCTTTGAACCAATCTGGCTTTAAAGTCTAGGGCTCTTTGCAACTCATGGCACAGGCAACAAACCACAATAGTTCTAAAGGAACCTGTGATTCTGTCATCCGCAGAAACCACAGATATGCCAGTGCTGCACTATGACTCTTGAAGTGCCTTGTGGCACTACTTTGAAATGCTAGGAGCTAAATGAACCAACTGCTAGATATTAAAGTGTTTAATGCATGAATCTAAAGATGCAGAAATACTAACCTATCACAATTTTTAACACTTTTGTGGCTGGTTTACAACATAATTTCCTTGGTAATTCTATTTTTATTTTATGCATTAATAAGTATTATTCTAAGGAGGATCCACAGATTTCTCCAGAAATCAATGACTCCATGAACAAAAATGTCAAACACTCTCTCAGCTCAAAGGAATCAATTCACCTAACAGAGTTCAGATTCAGTCAAACGAATACGTAAGGATCAGATGACAAGAAAAGGCAGTAGAGTTATTTCACCTTTCTAACTGTGTACTCTCACACAGCAGATACTAAAGTGACCACACCTTCAAAGTACAAGGGCAAATGATGGAGAAGACACAAGTTGGAGAAATCAACTCTGTTCTCAGTGAGCCAGCCTCATAGGAAAATAACAGCAGCCATGGCACCAGACAACTGCTCTAGAGCAATTTTACTCCAGACATCTTAAGTGGTGTCTTAAAGATCTAACAGTAACAGCCCCAACTAAATGCCATTCATGGTTCCTAGCCAGAGTGATTTGAAGTGAGTTCATGGCAAAACTGGTCTGGGAGAGAAGTTGATATACTTGCTGGAGGGATGATACTAAGATCATCACAAGATCGTTAATGAGACACTGTAGGTCAGCTAGAGCCTTTGTTGAGAGACAAAGAGGATGGTGATCCAGGACTCACAGCTATGTTGTCTCAAGCAATGACTCCATCTGAAAGTGTTTAACTAGAACAACTTAATGTCACCATGCATTATGTAATTTTAAAAAGTCTTTTTCAACAGTGGCATAATAGTACAGAGAAATGTTTCCTCAGACTAAGTAAAAAGGCACAAATTAAATTGTATACACTTACAAATGGATGACTATAATTCTTTATCTGTCCTCATAGTCACACCTGCTAGTTTCCTGGGGGCTGCCATAACAAATTAGCAGAAACTGGCTGGCTTAAAGACAAAATAACAGACACTGATTCTCCTGCAGTTCTGAAGGCCAGATGTCCCAAGTCAAAGCAATAACCCTGACAGTCACTCTTTCTACAGAGGCGCTGAGGGAGATTCCACTCCCTGCCTTGCCAGCTTTTGTCCTTGGAGACAGTTCTTGTCCTGAGGTCACATCAGTGAAATCTCTATTTCCATCATCACATTGCCTTCCTCTCTTCCATGGGTCTCCCTGAACCTCCCTCCACCTCTCCTTATATAGATAGAGATGACTTACTTAGCACCCCCAAAATTTCAAAAATCCTTAATCACATGCTTTGTCAGACATGGATTTCAGGGAAAGTTTGACCTAACACGACACCTTTTGTGATTTGAACTTATGGTTCTTCCAATTAAGAAATGAATCTTACCCATGATCTGGACTATCTCCAGGACTTTCATTGGCCCTTACCATGCAGAAGAGGTGGCCTTTTACCCTTGGTCACCTGGCTTGCTTCAAAGGAGTCCACTTCTTGGGGCTGGAGATGGTTCAGCATTTAAGAGCACTTGTTGCTCTTCTAGGGGACCTGGGTTTCATTCCCAGCTAGCACATGATGGTTCACAACCTTCTGTAACTCCACTCTCAGAGAATTCTACACCCTCTTCTGGCTTTCATGGGCATTGTATGGATGTGGTGCATTACATACATATAGGGAAAACATCGGTACATATAAAATAAAAATCAGTGAATGAAAAATAGAAGAGCCCCTTTCCTGTCTTGTTGTCTCTTGAAACTGTGCCTCTACTACATAAACAGGCCTAGACCATCTTTCTTTGAGAGTAAGGTAACTCCACCTTCAACCCGTACCAATCTTCAGGTGTGTAGGAGGTGGCTGTTCCAAACAAAGCAACTACTAGCTAATATACCAACTGACATGCAAATGAGCCAGCTGAATCAGCTTGGCTTCTATGCTTGACAACTAGTCAGAACCTGCTCAAATTAATGAAGAACAATAGATAATGTTCAAATCCATTCATAGAGGTACTATCATCCATTTTCCTCACTGAAGGAACAATAATGACCACTACTGCTTACTGTCAGTTTTGAAGACCTGCAAGACTGAGCGCATATCATTCTACAGATTCCAAACGGAACTTCACATAAGGGAAAAGTTAAGATTTTCAATGAAATAACAAGAAGTTACTTAAACGCTCATTTTATTAATTACCACATAAATCCAAAAGGTGCTGAAGATACTCGCTAAACGGAAGTTCTACCAACAACATGAGGCTTCAATCGAGTATGGGCAAAAACCTTGTGCTGTATATGGCCAGTATTAGCTACTTCTCCCTGTGCCAAAAATATTTGATTTCCATCTTCAAATTTGAAAGTATCTAATCTCATAACTGTGATTAAACTCGCTGTTAGATTAAAATTTTTCCGTGACCATATCTGTTTCCTTACTAACAGAACTAAATGGACTGGGAGTTCAAGTTTCTCAAAAATATTTTGAAAATGTAATTTTGTTCTCCGTGACATTATATGGCATTCTTTTATAGCATTTTAATTGAATTCAGTTTGCAATGGGAAATGAACCCAATTCTCTTGGGGGGTTCTGGAAAATGTGGGAAAGTTCATCTCAGCGGAGAGAAAGAACGGATTCATGGCTGGATGGAAGGGCAGCAACACCCGGGCAAGCTCCAGCTAACACCTTAAGATGAAAGGGCCTCAGAGACGGCAGAGCGTGATTGCTCACAGGGGACAATTCCTCATCCGCGCGACAGTGAGCACCAGTTTTCAGCTATAACCACCGAATGCCCATGATACACAGATTTCAGTCCCCCCAAAGATAAAAATAACACTTAAGTGTAGGCTTCCGTTCCCAAATTTCACATGGATAAATGCAATTAAACCTCACAGGAACCCATGAGATAACTGTTAATAAGAACTTTAATTTCATAGATGAGAAAGCGTAAACTCATCTAAGTGCACACGGTTAGGAACGGCATAGATGGGCTCCGAACTCATGGAGTGCCACTCACAACTCCACTTTGTCTCCTAATAGCCAAGTTCCAGACACTCTCAAGCAGTCATAAGAGGCCTTGAGAATTATCTGCTCCGACCTCCCACTGGCCAACGTCTCTCTCGACTGTTCAGGCACAGACTTTGGAGGCCAAGCTGCACTCCAATCACATAAAAACTTACAGATGCGTCCGAGGACCTTAGCAAACACAAAACTCACTCAAAACCCCCACTGAATTCACTTATTGGAAGGAAGTCTTGCCTTGTCCTAAGAGAAATCTCTTCTAGGTTAATTTGCTCAGCCATAGGAATGGTTAGGCAGTAGTCCCTTTAAATAAAATCTTCTAACCCATTCATCCCACCCATGTACTCCTTTCTGGGATCACCAAGTCCATTTTTAACCTTTCTTTCTAGAATTTCAATTCCATTAAAGACTCTGATTTTTCTTTGAATCTTCTGTAAATTTTCAATATCTCTCGCTAGGGATGTGGCATAAAACACATGACACCAATTAAATCTCCTTTCAGAGCATCAACAAATGCATATTAAATAGTACAGAGAGCATATTTGTGCTACAAAGCAATTTAGGTATTGATGATGCAAAATTCAAATATGACTGAATACCTTGTGTTTATTTCTAAATTTGTTTGGCAAAAAAAAACAAAACAAAACAACTTTTCAAGCTTGTCAAAACTCACACAATTCTAATTCAGATCTCAAAATGCTCCATGCATGAGAATTGCTGGGAGACTACCGGATCCCACGCCCAGCGTTTCTGTTCCTGGTGGTAGGGCCTGGTGGGGGGCGGGTATGTACGAGCCTGGGTTTGTAGCAGGCATTGCAGACACTGATCATCTGGGGACCAATACACTTTGCTAAGTACTACTCTGTCCCCTGACTAAGACAGAGCATGAGGAAGAAGTACCCCAAGTCGTTTAAAAAAGCCAGGAAACCTGAGCGTGTCCAGTGAAGAGCAGGTGTTCACTGATGTCAGAAAAAGGCTGAACTTCAAAAGGAACAGATGGACTAGTCCTCTTGAAGATCAAGGAGGAGGGACAAGTTCTCTCGGTGGAAATGAAAACACGGGGATGAGTTGTGAGTCACATGACAAGTTAGTTTGAAGGTGATAATCCACTTGATATAGCCTCCAAGTTCTTCGGGCACAAAACTTGGTAGAAAGCTTGGGGCACATCTGCTGTCTTCAGCTAACAACTTCTCTTGCCCTCTCCCCTATACCTAACTCTCTTCTCATTCAGACTTACTTTAGTCTGATGGTCCTGTATGCTGATGTCTGATGACCTGATGAGTCCCTGCTGCATGCTTCTATCCTTTCTCTTGCAACCTTGTGCATATGCCATGAAGTTCAGCCTAACTTGATAAAACAGAAGAGATGCCATGAATAGAGCTGAGCCATCACAACTGGAACTCCCCCAGACTGGCTAGCCCCTACTGACCCTCTAGATGACTGCAAGTGTACAAGGAAGCACAAGAGAGCAGAGCCTAAGGCAGCAAAAATGCTCAGCTGATCCAGAAATTATGACAGAAAGGAAGGTTTTATAGTTACAAACCAGAGTTCTAGAGGGAAGACTATATAGCTTCCCTGCGGGCATAGCTAACTAATTTAGTCCTGACAGCACAGACCTACATTAGCCCAACTCTGATTTTACTGACTGTCAAGGCAGCATCCTTATGCCTTTTTCCTACCAAGCCCTACTCTCTAGGGAAGAAGCTAACTCATTTCAGGCTCCTTCAGGCTTTGCCCTGCCCCACCACTGCCCATTTCTGAGGCTACTCTAGGCATCTCTTGACTCATCCCCCCACAGCCCTATCTTGGACAGCCCTGTGCAGCGTTGGTTCACAGTTTCATTTCCTTTTCTTTCACGCATGGCCAGTTCTGCTTCTCATTCTGCTTTTGGCTCATTGGTTTCTCTTTAAAGGTTTTGAGTTATATGTATGCTGCTACTGTTTGCAACAAGAAAAATAAAAGCATAACTGACAGACTTTCCGATTCCAGCTTCCCCGACAGCAGGAAATGCAGAGGGAATATGGGTAAGGGCAAGATGAGGAGGCAGAGGGGAGGGGCAACTGCATTTACTGAAGGCAAAAATCATTGCTGGTATCAAGAAAATCAGACAACTGTCATTCAAAGAAACGTCTCCTTTGAAGTTAAATAATAAGCCTAAAATCACCAGAAATGTTTTAATTTTTTTATTTACTTCCTGTTTTGGTTATATTTCACGGAAAGCTGTCTATGTCTGAAATTTCTTTTACAGGTTATTATCTTTCCTTCTACAACCCAAAGAGAAGGAAAATAAGAGGACAGCTTCTCACTGGTTCAGGGATGTCTATGAATGCTACAATCCTCAGGCACCAGGAGGACACATGGTAACAAAAATGATGAGCGGTCCCTCAGAACTCACAGTAACGGAAGACATAGGTGGCCAGGGTTGCTGGAGAAAATTCACATTTTTGCCTTCCCTTACTCTCATACTTTTCTGTGAGGACCTCAACAAAATAAAAATACAATTAATTAGTAAGAGAAGTGACAGGCCGTGTAAAAGATGAGAAAGTGTCAATGGCAAGCAAGACTAGAAGACAAAGTCAGAAAATCAGGGTGATAAGTGCTACAGAGTAGTCAAAACAGAGAAACCAGGGGACCAGGACCTGGCTACAGTGGGTGGGCCTGCCTTGGAGCTAGCAATGGAACAAGAACGAAGCTCAGAGATAGTGCAGAATATTTCATTATGCTTCTGAGACAGCAAATGTGGAAAAACTGGAGGGGTAAAGCTATATACACCGGGCATGCCTGGGTTCAATTCCTTTACTGTTCAGATAGCACAATACAAGGGCCAGTAAGATAGAAAAGGGGCAGAGAAAAACATCATTTTTTTTTCAGTGTTTTGAGACAGGGTTTCTCTGTGAAGCCCTAGGTGTTCTGGAACTCACTTTGTAGACCATACTGGCCATGAACTCATAGAGATCTGCCTGCCTCTGCCTCTGCCTCCTGAGTGCTGTGATTAAAGGCATCCACCACCTCCACCAGGAGAAAAAATAGTATTCTTAAGAGTATATTATAAGCTGTACATGACAATACTACTGTCAAGTCACTGAACATACAAATACAGCATTTTGGGGGACATTCCCTGACATCTTCCCACTTTTCTCCAAGAGCACAGCCATATAAGTCAGTTTCAAATTCACCATTTAGGACACTCTCAGGCCATCCTCACTGGGTCTGTGGCCGTCGGATCTGGTCTTTCCTGGCATAGAACACTCCCACTGTGTGCAGTTGGCGGAGACCACAAGCTCTTGTTTTGGGTGACAGAAACATAATGTTCCTCCAAATTTTTGATCCTACACTTTGTATTTTGGTGTATATTTTGGAGAAATCCCTATTTTTATATCAAATATAGTGTAAGTCTAGAAATGCCTCAGCTGTCTTTTTTGATAAATAAAATGATGAAGACTTCTTGAAACATAAAAAAAAAGGGCACAGTCATAAGTTCTCTGAACCGTGCCCACAAGAAGAAGCTAAGTAAACAAGCATTGCTAAGCTCTGTGGTTGATTATCATTAGATCACATTCCTTTTTTAAAGTCCAGGGTCTTACTACATCGCTCTGGCTGGCCTGGAACTTAGTATGTAGGGTTAAGTATTCATAAAACAGTCATTCGTTAAACAGGTCCACAATCCATCTGCAAATTGATAGGTATTAGCAGGCAGATGCAACCCAAATTACAGCAATGACAAACAGAAGATTTCCAAACAGAAATATTTATAGTGGCCAGTCACCTATGAGGATTAGCACAGGGGGCAGGAATCAGTCCATTGCATTATGACTTCTTCACTATTTTCTTTTTAAAAAGTCATGTACACATATTACTCTTATTTAGAAAATAAAAATGTTTCCCGGTCAACAGGTCACCTATTCAACATAAGTGATCAAGTTGGCTATGCAGAGGTGCAGGAGGGCACATTTTTAAGATGAATCAGAAAGTCTTTTAAATATAATCTGCCTTTGAGTGTCACCATTTATAGCACAGAAAATGGACTAAAGGGTTCAGTAATGAGGAACTACTAACAATTTCCTTTTTCCTTTTATGCCCTGGAAAATCACAGTGGCATGGAATGTGTTATGAAAACCAGTCAAGACAGCAGCTCTCCAGAAATGTGGCATTGCCTGGTGACACCGCCATCTGTGCAAACAAATAATGTGGCAAGGTGAGATTTGGAACTGAAAGGCCATGCTATCCCCCAGCTCTGCAATGCACAGAGAGATGTGCACAAAGAAGGATGACTCTAGGGTAGTTCTACCCTGCCCCTCCCTATCCAACATCAGCAGCAACCTTCATCAGTCCACACAGTTAGCTTAGGCTGTGAGGAAAGTACACTTGGACCTGGAGGAACCATCCTCCTTAACTCCAAGCTGTTTGCCTAACCGGAAGAGGACAGCAAACTGTTTCACAGTTGAACGTTAAAACAGAGTATGTTGTTCGGTATACACACAGACAGCTAGCCCTTCTTATACCAGTCTCGTCTCCACACACCCCAGCACCTCCATGCTAACCTAGCTGCTGCACACTGTGGCCTGGGCTACACTGCTGCTGAAATCATTCACAAAGTGTGGCTCTTGTGCTACTGTACTCCTGATGACCGCTTTGCTCAACGCTGTCCAACGCAGCATGGAAACAAGTGTTCTCCAAGCAAAGCTAAATCATCTATTAACTGATCATTAAAAAAACTAAGAAAGTGCTAAGCATGATGAGTCATACCTATAAATCTAGCACTTGGGAGGCTGAGGCAGGAGGATTGCCACAAGTTTGAGGTTAGCCTGAGCTATGGAGTCAGACCCAGTTTCAATACTTCACACACACACACACACACACACACACACACACATATACACACACGTGCACACATACTCACACACTGAAACAAAAAAGGGGGGAGAAACAATTTTGTAAACCTCATATAGTATGACATACTTTGGTGGAAATAATAATTTACATTGAATTAACCCAAACCAGTCAATCTTCTAGAATCAATTCAAACAAATTCTTGGCCATTTCACTATCTTTAGCTTCAGACTTTACAGACATTAGGATCATTCATCTCGGTTTTTAACTACGCAGTTGCATTGCACACTTTTTAGTGTGCTGTTGACAGATTCTGTCTTAGGCTTCTGTTTATAGGTGGCAATATCTGGCAGAAAATTTTATAAAGCATATGAACTGAACAGATTCACACCAGCTGTGGTTAACTACTGAGACCCCACAAGACCAAAGCAGTCAACATTCTAACCCAGAACTGAAATGGTTCATGACTCCGTACCCCTAACTTATGAGCTATGGATAGCTGAGGGCTCCTGAAGAAGGGAGAGTCAGTTTTCTTTAAGGGTGCAGCTACTGGAATGCCAACCACACACCAAGGATGGTCTCACACCCATGAGTATATGGACAGCGCAAACTAGAGTCAAAGGGTTAAAAACTTTTTTTAAAAAAAGAGGACATGGGTTTGGGAGATAGGAAGGCATAGGTGGGTTGGGAGTGGTTAAGGTGAAAAGTTGGGGGAGAATATGATCAAAATAAACCATATGAAATTTTCAAATGAAACAAATAATATGTGAAAGTACGGGTCCACTCATCATTTGATGATTGATGATTGACCGGAAGTGATGATCTGAACTGAGACTTCCTTCCTCACTCCACACTGCAAGACACATGTGCAGGTAATGCACTGGTGGGAATTCTCAGTGAAAATCTACAAAGTGTTTCTGAGAGCTCAGAGCAGGGTTACCTCACATGTACACTGATATGCATACAGTACATACTCACATACCATTGGGTATAGTATGAACAATACATGAAACCCCAGGTTAGGAATGCAGAGACATGATTCTTAGCGTTTAACCTCCAGAATGCATGAGTATGTGTGTTTTGACATGAGCGTGGTCATTTGAATATAAGCATAAACATCTTGATCGTGGGGGCATTATATAGGTTTAGAAACATCCAAAAACTAGATTTCTTTTCATTTCTTCCATATGCAAGTCATACAGAAATAAAACAGTGAAGGAAAATACAGTACAGAAATGCTGATGTTTGAAAATTCCTATTTAGCCGTTTTCAATCTGTCTCTCTCATGGGATGATGTGATGATCTATATTTGGAGGATATAGTAAATGTATCATCAAGATGCTATTTATGGACCTTACTAGAATAAAAACTGTCTTCTAGGGTTTGGAACATGGGATGGTGTATCACACATATGTCGGCATGCTATCGAGAAAATAAACATATTTGACTTGTTTATAATAATAATAATTATCTTATTCTTTGTTTTTTTTTTCAGGCACACCCTTACCCAAAATCATAAAACTTAAGAAACCTTGAAAAGAAAGAGCATTCAGCCATTGATCTCATGTGAAACTATGAATTTCCATACAAAGTCACACGGCATGCTCCTGCTTGCCTGGAATAAGTAAGTGCCTTTCCCACAAATTCCAAAGGAGTCCAGGAAAGTCCTGCCTGGGTGTCTGACATTGCCCAGCCATGCTGTTGCAAGGGCAGGGGAGCACTTAGCCAATGTCTGATGCCTACATCGGAGGAGCCATCTCTATTTACGATGCACAGATAGAAGATTAAACACCGCCTAATGCAATTAGCTCTAGTCTCAGAAAAATAGCTCATCACAGAACTCTTTGATAAATGTCCTGAGATTCATATTTTAAAAACAAAAAACAAAACACAAAGGGAACAATATAGATGTAAGAAAAGGTACCAATGCTCTATCCCTTTAGAGTATTATATAACTTTCAGGTGCCTGTAGGGATGATGTAATTCCTGCTGGAAGATTCTTCCTTGCTCTGGGAGGGAGAGAAGAGCAGGAAGAATTTCAGGACTAAGATATCACCTACAGATACCTACAGATCATTTGAATGCTCTTTGTTTTATGTCTGCTAGCATATCTGCTCATCATGCCATGGTGCCATGGTGCAAACAGGAAGAAGCTGAGGTTTTAAAAGTCAAGACATTGAATGACTGCTTGTGAAAGATCTCCCTGGGCTCATGTTTTAAGCTTGGTCTGAACTTGTGGCACCAATTTGAAAGCTGTAGACCCTTTGGGAAGTAAAGCCTTGCTAAGAGAAGTGGGTTGCTGGGTGTGGACATATGGTTATGACTCAGCCCCTAAATCCTGCCATTTCTGCTTCTTGGGCTACCATCATATAAAGTGTCTCCGCCTTGCATTCCCACGAGCATGGACTTTGGTATGACTGCCCCACCATGATGAAAATGAGACCCTCTGAAACCATGAGCCCAAATAGGTCTCCTTTCTTAACTTGTTTCTGACTGGTATCTTGTTACAGCAATATGAAAAGCAGTTAGTATATCCTAATGGAAGGGGCAGTAACTAGAAGAATTCATCAAGAAGCTCACAGGGTATCGGGAAAGCCCTACCTGGGAGCATTTACTTTCTGAAAATATAAGAAGCTGTTCATTCAATTACAATTTGTGCAGTTCTCCAAATGTATATTAAACACACTTCAATAAGGAAAATTTTACATACAAACCAATTAACAGAGAAGCCAAGGCATCTAGGCAACCAAATTATTTGGCCTGGAAACACAGAGGCAATTCCAGCCTGTTAAATCCCCCCTTTGAACTCTACTGGGAAGGTAAGTTAATAACAGGATCCAGGCTGCGCGAGAAAAGTGCCAAAAGCAGCGAAGAGGAGTTTAAATTTCATTCTTCCTCAAGAAGAATATGCTCAGGAAGTGAATCTTGCCTAAGCCTTTCTTGCTCAAGTCATGATGTAAACCAGCTGGTATTTGTGAAGGGCATTTATGGGATTATTTGTCCAACATCCCATCTCTGTATCTCAGGACTCTTCGAACCAGGGCTAAGTGGACCCTGGTCCCATATAGGCTTTGAGAGCAATGAATGCCATCTGTTGTCTTCCAAAAGATTTTAGAAAGCAGCTCATCTTTCTAAATGCCTATGATACAATACAAACATGCATTGGCTGCTAGAAATGAGGTTTCCCATCGAACAGAGAAGTCTGGTCTACAGGAATAGTCAGTTTATACTATCTATAGCCAAAGGGAGCTCAGGTACTATCAGATATTTCTGGAACAAGATCACAGGCATCACAACATGCATGGCCTTATGAGAAACAGAGGTTTGTGAGATTAAAAACTTTCAGCCTCCAGTGCTACCCTGCCCATCAAATGCTGCCAGTTCTGTCTACGTGCATTTGCATGATGTTGTCTTAACCAGAAACTGCACTCCTTTTAAAACTGCGTTCAATCACCTCTCCCTGTCCAATCACCACTATCTTCTTCAGTTAACTCTGTTTCCCTTACCTGGAAGGCTTGGGACCAGGCAGGTTTCAGAATTCAAATTGTTATTTAGGCATATTTGCATACACAGGAGACATCTAAGATAGCTAAGTCTAAACGTCAAACTCATTTGTCCTTCATATAAGCCTTGTGCACGTAGTTAGAGTGTACGCATGTACAATGTCATTGGATGTTTGCAATCTGACTGCCATCTGTCACATGACATCAGGGTTTGGAATTTTCCAATTAGATCATGGCAGTGCTTTAAAATGGTGGAGATTTTGAAGCTTTTCAGATTTGAAGTTTCTGTATTCAGTTTGCTAGACACGCACTAACTCCTGACCCAATGATGCTGACTCTCACTCGAGACCTATACTCTCCAGACCCTGCCGCTCCTTTCCTGTGGACTACTTCCTGTGCCATCCCTCTCTCCTTTCTGCCTCAGTTACACTGTCTTACAGTCACACTTCCTGTCCTGGCCTCCTTCCCTCCATCATGCTCACTTTGCTAATTCCTGCATGTTCTGACCTATTTTTGTTGTTCTTATAACTGATTATGGCCATTGAATTGATCTAGGCTAGAGAAAAATTTCACACTGGCCAGCTGTCATTCCTTACGACCTCAAAAAAACAAACAAAAAAAAAAACCACTTTATTTAACACTGTCCACAAATCCATCTGAAATATGTTCACTCCATTTCCTTAAGCCTCTAACCCAATGTTTCTCATCCTGCGGGTTGTGACCTCTTTGGCAAACCTCTCTCTCCAAAAATGCTTAACAGTATAATTCGTAACAGTAGCAAAATGACAGTTATGAAGTAGCATATGGTTGGGGGGTCCACCCCCCCAGCATGAGGAACTGTATGGAAGGGTTGCAACATTAGGAAAATTGAGAACAACCTTGCTAGCCTCTCTTTCCTGTGTCTTTATCAGTAACAACATTGCCTTTAAAGGAACACAGGTTTGAGCTCTTCGCCTCCCCCCCCCTCAACCCCTGCTCCAGACTACACTGATTAAAATCCCTCCTTGTCAAGAACAACAGTGGCTTTCATGTTGTGAGATACAAGGGTTACATTTGAAAGCCACAAAGTTACCTTCCTGTTCCCACCAAGGAATGGCCATTTAACCCAATGAATGGCTCTCTCCTTTCTGAACACTTTTTAAAATAACGATTCTGTGTTTTCCTAGCTGTTTTCTGACTACATCAGTCATTTGTCATCAGTCCTGACCTCTTTTCATTGAAGTGATCCTCCTGTGTGCATTTTCACTTGCTAAGTGAACCCATGTGGCCCAAAGCATTAAATACCATCTCTATTTCCATTACCCACCCTTCTAGTCTGAACTCTCATATATCCACCTGCTTCTGACCAAAGATCCAATGGTTTACTTGGTATTTCCACTTGCATACTCAACAGATGCATTAAACAGCAAAGCTTAAAGAAGAATAGTTTTTAAAAGACTCTATTTTCCCTGTTGGCTCTCCAGTCTCCACAATTGTCTTACCCATTGCTCATTCTAGCCATCCCAATGTATCTTTCATCATGACCTTCCCTGTCCAGTTTATCTGCAGAATTCAGGTTAGTTCCAAATCCTGCCTAAACTCTCTCGCTTCTCACTGACAACAGACTCCTAACTAGATTTTCTGTTCCCACTCATATCTTCAGCTCTACACTTCTAATTAATTTATCACTGTAACAGTGATTTAATAAAATATGAAGTTGATCATGTCTGTCAAAGAATCCTTGTTTTTAAAATAAGCAAGCAGGGAACATCAACAATAAAAAGCAGTTCTTACTTAGGTAAGAACTTAGGTCTGGAAGGTAACAAGAGGTTGGCTACTGACGTGTCCTCCCTGTGTTCCTTCCTTTGACCACTGGTATCACACTAAGATGGTCATGCCTGCTCATGACCTTTGTACATCTTCTTCCCTCTGTCTAGAAAAGTCTTCATAGCCTTCGCTTTCCATCATTTCAATCTCAGCTTAAAGGTCACCTTCATAGTATAACTGTGTTTGACCACAAGTGCAAACGAATCACCTATGTATGCTGTGCATGATCCCATCACCCCAAATGTGTGTCAGGTACATGCCAGACATTCGACACATATTTACAAAATGGATGAATAAACAATAGATACAAATATAGAAAGCAACCATGTATAAAACATTAATGAACAGGGAAATAATTTTTTTCTAGGTAGGTATCATTCTGTTTAATATCAAGCCATTAAGAAGATGAAATCTGAAAGTCATTTCTAGATAATCAAAATAAAACTAAACAGATACATTTTATTCATTCCAAGTAGACTATAATTTGGCAAAGAGGTAAAACACAATATGCTTTCCATTTTAGCACCACCAGCTTTTGACAATATAATCACTGTCTCTAGCGCTCTGGGGGCGTAAGTGACATCTGGGGATTAAGAGACTCTTTGATGCTCAAAAAAAGACATTGTCCTCACTATGCTACATGCGGCTTTGACAGCAAATATAGCACAACACGCCAGTCTTCCTCTCAGATTGCTCTTTTAAACAACTGGAGAAGAAACTGGCCAATGAGGCTTGCAGGGCACTATGCAAAGCACAAAGTCGACACCATGGAAGAAGGTCTCTCTTTCCTCCTTTCCTTCCTATTTTCAATGCAGTAAAATTGACTTAGTTAGAGTGAAATCTTATCCAAAGTACAAAGTAGGAAAACTATATTATCATGCATAAATATATGTATGTAAGTGACATCACATATACTGTCTAAATTACCTGCTGCCATACCCATATGTTTCTTTAACCTCATCTTACAAAATTTCTCTTTTCTTCTCCTGTCCTTATGTACAGTGTCTTATGTAGGACTTGCTCCACACAAAAACAATCAGCTACTTTCAATGCTCTGGTTTCCATCCAAGTCAGATTTGCTTGGTTGAAATACATAATCTATGAACCACAAATTGACCTTGATGCCTAAACACTGCATCAAACGAGGAAAAATTATTTACTAACTTTACCAGCTGCCACAACCACGGTAGCCGAATGCTTTATAGACAGAAAGGATTCACGCTTCTGACACTTGTGTTGAGAAAAATTCTCCAAATTTGGTTTTAATGAAAAAGATGCTTGCTGAATGATGAGCCAAGTTTGCAGTGTGATCAGTCTAAATGATTTTCTTGGGTATTCTTGATGGTTGTTTCTAACAGAGCACAGATAATGAAGGAAAGATCCAGCTTAAAAACAGATTCTGGAGATCTTTTTTCAACCTTAAATCCCTTTAATGGTCACAGACTCTTTGTACTTCCTGATGTAAGGTCTCGATGTAAGGTCTCGTGAGAAGCTGGGGTCATTGTTCCCTAAATGATAGACACATCTCTGTTTGTCTATCATAGCTTCATAGCTGTGAAGTGTAGATGCTATACACAATAAAAATTCAGCCGGCAACTACCACAGCCTAGCAATTAGAGCCTTACCCATCAGTTCAGGGGTCCCTGTAATCCCCTTACCATCAATTGATAAAGACACATGCATGCACACACGCATGCATGCACATGGAACGAGGGAGAGAGAGACAGGAAGAGAGAGAGATTGAGTCTTTTCCTTGTTTTGCTTCTCTGTTTTGTTTTGCTTGTTTTTCAAGACAGGGTTTCTCTGTGTAGCTTTTGGAACCTGTCCTGGAACTTGTTCTGTAGACCAGGCGGGTCTTGGAGTCTTTCTAATGTGTATTTGTGCATGGAACATGAATATATACCTGTTCCTGTGTATACCCATGTGTGTACAACAAGTGAGGAGGCCAGATATTAATGTCATGTGGCTTCTGTCATTCTCCACGTTAGTTTTTGAGACAGGTCTCTCAACACATCTGTAAGTCACTGAACGACTGGAACGGTTGGCCAGCAAGCTCCACAGATTCTCTTGTCTCCATAACCCCCTCCCCAGCACTAAGGTTGCAGAGGTAAGCCACTACTCCCAGCTTTACAAGTGTGGCAAGAACCGTAAGGTACTCGTGTTGTGCGGCAGGCACTTTACCCACCAAGCCATCTCCTCAGCTCCCTAGGTGCCTCCTAATTACATTTCAGCAGGAGACCCAAACATTCACACTGTCGTAGTGTCCAGGGGTTAGAGCAGTTTTCTCCCGTCCACCAGGAGCTATTGCTCAGCCTCCACTAGATGAGGACTTAGAGGACCATCTGGAAAAGCTTGAAGAGTAGTTACTGGGCATCCATGGCTGCAAGTTTTTTCTAAAAGGAAAATGCCACATAGTCCCTGCAACTCTCCAAGGAACAAAGCAGAGGTTAAATATTCTGGAAACAAGTGTGACTCACTCCAGCAACTGAGTCCAGCAAAATCGGAGGCCTTCTTCCTTGCTCTGACTTTTACAGTTCTAACTTCTTCCTGCTTTAATGCCTGTATTTCAGCATTCCTAAACAAAGTAGAGTTTTCCCGCATAGGACTTATGTAATTAAAGATGACAACTAAACAGCCGGAGCACACGCCAATCACAGCAATGTCTGATGTCTGGCTGTCACCGAGAAGGAGTAGGGCTTCTTTTGCTCTTTCTCGAAAGCAAAAGGCTCCTAGAAAAGAGGCTCTTAGAGGTCTAAGAAGCAGCTTAAAAACAGCAGGTAGGAGGTAGATTTTTCTTCAAAAATCATTCATGTAGAATTCATCAAGGCTTCTGGAGAGTCACCTTAAGCAAGGGAGTCTTTCTGATCACAGCGTGCCTGAAATATGCCACACGTACCAGGAAACTGTACCAGAGCCGCTGCCATCACCTGAGGTAACAGCTACAGCTAAGAATCAGCACAAGACAAAATAATGATGGAAGCAGAAGCAACAGCAGGCACAATGAGCAAAAACAGCATGAGTTAAAAAAAATTATAACTGGGAGATTCTCACTACAGCATTCAAAAATAACAAAAGACATAATAATCAAAATAATAATAATCAAATAGTGTAGTATAGCGAAAAGAATAGGAATATCCACCAACAGAAGACAATTGGGAAATCCATGCTGCTATGCCCAGTTAGTTCTTGGAAGGGGTACCAAGATCACTCAGCAGGGAAAGAAGTCTGCTCAACAATGATCCTGGGATGGGGCATTCCAAAGCAAATGAATGATGCTGTGCCCCTACTACCACATGTCCTATCCAGATGGATCAATGGTCTAGGTATACAACAACCTACGAGCTAATGACCATAAAACTTGGACTAAGATATAGTAAAGCTAACAGCAAATTTTCCATGAGCTCTAGATTCCTATAAGGCAAGTGTGCTAATTAGCAGATCCAGAATCAACAAAAAAAAAACAAACAAATCTTAGCTTATAATAATGAAAACCCTCTGTTTATCAAAAGATATTTTCAAGAACATAAAAATACAACCTCAAAAAAAACAACAGAAGAAAAGACCCCCCCAACTACGTCCAGCATATCTATAATAAGCCTCTACAACTTATTCAATAACCCAGAGGCAAACAGACCACTTTAAATGTAGGCAAACAATGGAAATGGGACACTTGTCCAAAAAAGAAACACTATCCAAGAAATAGTCAGCAAGCAAGTACAAGGATGAAGGATACAACCAGACATTAGAGAATAACATTAAAAACTAGGGCTGGGGGTACTTGTCTCCCATTCACAAACTTGACAGCATGGTACATGCCTGAAATCCAGCACTCAGAAAGTAAAGACAGAGGATTAGTTCAAGGCCATCCTGGACTATGCAGTGAGTTCAAGACCAATCTGTGATGCAAAAGACCTTGCATTTAAGATAAAAAAGAAGGAAAGATTACAACCATGATACAGTACAGTCTTGTACCTACTGGAATGGCTACACTTTTATTTTTGAAAAATAAAAGGCAAACCTCATGGCTGCTGGCAGAAATGAAAAAGTAAGCAGGAACTGTGAAAAACAGCTGTAGCTCCTCCCAGAGTTAAATGCTTACATTTAATTTCATCCCTAAGTAGATGTTCCAAAGAACTGAAGATTGTAACTCATATCTACAACAGCCAAAAGATGGACCAGACAATCCCTATCAGTGGATGGACAGACATACACATATGATGAACATTATTGTTTAGATATGTTAGAAGGAATGAAGTATGGATACATGTTAGCATATGAATGAACTCTAAAGTATCATGTCTAGCAAAAGAAGGTAGGCATGGAAGGACCTGTACTGCAAAATCCTGTTCATATGAAATGTTCATAGTGGGTAAATTCACATAGATAAATGCAAACTGGTGGTTGCTGGAAAAGGATAAAAGGAAAGGACTGGGACCTGGCAAGTGCTTGAGGACAGTGGGTTTTCTTTGGGAGTGATGCAAGTGTTTGGAATTAGGTAGAGGGGATAGTTGTGTAAAAATGTGAATTGTTCAGATTAAAAGTTAGCATGTATATGAATGTCACCTGAATTAAGAAGAAAGTACAGAAGAGAAGAAGAAAGAAACAGTCAAAGCAGGTCAGGTTTTCCAGATGGACTGACAGAAACCAGCCCCACGGAGGGGTGTGTCAGTGCTGGCTAACAGAAGAGGAAGGCACAAGGAGAACGGGGGAATGCATGAAATGAAGGTGGGTTGGAAACAAAGATGGCCTGGACAACTGAGGAGAAGCATTTGTGTGTAGACTGAAGCACAAACATGCCATTGTGCAGAGTCCCAGAAGGCAGAACATCATCACTGGGACAGAAAGGAACACCAAAGTGAGGACAGCTGGTACCCTGTGCTCCTCAAAGACATTCCTTTACAGGTGAGATGCTCTACTTGACAAGAATGGGC
This sequence comes from Ondatra zibethicus, assembly GCA_004026605.1. Taxonomy (NCBI): domain Eukaryota; kingdom Metazoa; phylum Chordata; class Mammalia; order Rodentia; family Cricetidae; genus Ondatra; species Ondatra zibethicus. The sequence continues at coordinate 94,043 of PVIU01005985.1, forward strand.
AGATGAAGAGAGCTCATTAGAAATCAATCCTAGCTTCATGATGTGACCTAGTTCTATACCAACATCCGGAGGAGAGAAAGAAGAGGCAAATGAAATGAAGAAACTCAGTTCTCACTCTATGGCAGGTCCTATATGGGCCATCTCACACCGGTGCCATCAAAAACACTGAAATCAATGGCACTGTGTTCACCCTACACTCAAGCAAACTGAGGTCTGGATTTCAGGACTCACATTCTTCTTCCAGTTCTTTATAGAGTCCCTCCAGGTGACAAATTTAAAATCACTGGTTTTTCAGTAAACTTAATTGCATTAGGAAACTATGTTTGGGTTCTGTTTTTCCATAAGTTCAGAAAGAATATATTTGCATATCCCAAAGGAAAAAAATGTGCTGGACATATCACCGCAAGAATTTCTTGCTTATTTGCCATGGAGCTGCTCTTGTCTACCTAACTGAAACCTTGTTGCAAAGTCATAAGTTCTCTAGAACGAGAAGATCACGTCACACTGTCACAGGGAGCCATTGGAGTTGTCCTCTAACTGATCTCCTTCTGCTCTGATGACACCTGACTCTCCAGACAGGCCACAAAATATGCAAAGGAAGGAAACAGCTGATCTTCCAGGTGTGGGAGCTCAAGGTCACTGGTTGGTCCTCTCTTGAGAAAGTTTACATCAGTCCTCAGTCCTGGGCAAGCTATCTCTTCCCAACTGAGGACAACAAAGACAGGACCTCTGCTCTTCTTTAACTACAGAAAAGCAAGCATGAACTTTTCAAACGCAACAATATCTACCTGCTTAAGCATTTTATTGGCACACTCTCCACAAAAAGAAAGAAAGTATTAGGAAGTTTTATGTTATTAGACATTGTTTATTTGTGTGTGTTGGGGTCTTTTCCGTGTGGGTGTGGGTGTGTGGTATGTGGTATGTGGGTGTGGGTGTGGGTGTGTGGTATGTGTGTATGTGTGTACTCGCTACAGTGTCTAAGGCCTTAAAGAAGTGTTCCATCATTGAACAACAGCCCCAATTGCAGGTTTTATTTTATTTTTATGGTACTGGAGATGGAACCAAGACCTTGTACATGCTAGGCAAGTGCTCTACTACTGAGCTACATTTAGCTAATTTTCCCTCATATTTTATAGAAATAGACCAGAAGCAAGAACCATTTCACCTGTTGGTAAATATACTTCAGGGTAGAAAAGACTGTGAACATCCCACTTAAAATGGGCAAGGTAAAATGGGTAACAGGAGAGAGAATCGGGCCTTTGGAATAATATGTTCTTACTCGCAAGTAGCCTCGCAAAGACCACTGAGCAGCCACATCCCAGTGACTCCAACAACTTCAGCATGTCATGGAGTGGGTGACAGCTGCTCAAGGAAGCCACCAGCTGTAAGGGAAAACCTGAAGTCTTAGAGGATTTTCCTGTGGTAGGCTTCCAGGCCTTCACCTGTTTCTTCAAAGCTTGAGAGGAAACTGAAATTGGAACAAACCTCATTGTGCGCATAGCCTCTTGCACGCTCCAGTGAGAGACAGGACAAGCTTAAGCCTACGCTGCAGCACAAAACTGACATTTTGTTTTCAAATACATCCTGCTATAATTTTTAGTTGAGGCATCTCTTCTCCAGGGTTTTATTTTAAAATAAACTAAAGTTCTTTTGTAAACGGCATGTATATTCTTACAGTTTGCAGGTATAGCATGTACCTGACAACTAGATTTCTGTGACTAACATTGCATCCCGCTGGCTTTGATGAAAATCTAGCCCTTTCATGCATTTCAGAATAAGTTCCAGGGCTAAGAGCACTTTACTTAAAGGTTTACACGGTTGACATTTCAATCATTCCTAGAGGACAGCGATGACTCTGCAGAGGAAGATGAGCCAAGGGGACATCCACGGTGCACCTCCCGTCATTCCCAAAGTTGTGTGAAGGTGACACTCCAGAGGATGAAAACTCCTGTGAAACCAGAGAAACAGAACCTGACACAATGTTGACCTTGACTCCGGTCAGCAAAAAGTAGCTTTCAAAGGTCACACTGTTTGCTTCCTTCCCTTTTCCCTTTCATCTAATCAGCCTGGAAAGAGATGGGGCAAAAAAGGAGCCACCATGGGAAGGCAGGGAGAGAAACCCAACCACTAGCTGAAGTGAAGAAATCTGTCCTCCGAAGATGACACGCACGGGTGATAAAGGTATGTCCTTCTAGGAAGAGAAGTAAGGAGAGAAAGATTTGCCCTCCTCTTCATTTTGCTACATCTTCTCATAGTTCACAATTCCTCAACAAATTACAAAAAGAAGAAAAAGATTTGGGATTTGTCCACTGCTTGGGAACAACTCTAAAAGCAGAAGGAAGGATACCAAAAGACAAACGGAGGGACACAGCTGGACATTCAAACCATAAGCACTGTTAGATTTTGTCAAGGACCACCTGGCCTAAGTTACTTGGCAACAAAAGGAGAGAACGGCTGTGCAGAATTATGAGTTCTGGAATAATGTGAGAACATCCCCAGAGCGTGACTAAAGGGCCACGGCGTGTACAGCAGAGCAGGAAAGGCCCACTGACAGAAGCCATGAGGCTTCAGGTCCAAGGCCAACTCATAAAGTGACAGTACTTCCGTCAACTGGAAAACACACCCCCGAGCTCAGCTCAGTTGCTCATAAAGAGACAATCCCAGAGAAAAAAAATAGGCTGTGTGACCAGGGAGATTCTCAGCCAGCCCATGGCTACTCCAGCCTCTTGCCCCAATGTTAGCAGCCAAGGCCTTCCCAAAGTGTGGACCCCAGAAAGAAGTAGCGTCAAAGGGATCAGTCACTGTTGTTATTCCAAACCCCACATTTTATTTTAAAGCAATCTATAACTGGAGCAGACCCCAATAAATCTTGGATTATGGTGATACTTTATAAACTATAAAAATCCCAGGAAATTGGCCAGCCCGTACCTTTCCTGCATGACAATTACCACTGCTCTTAAATGTGTCTTCCTTCAGGTATGCAAACTTTTCTAGACTCTTCCCAAGCACACAACATGTACAGATACATATTTTTTCAGCCCTAAAATACTGTCCTTTTTGTTAGTCTTTCTATATGCAACTCACAATCTACCCAAAATTAATTCTAGACGACTCTACACCTGAAGGTTATAAATAACATCTCACCCACCAAGTCCAGTTTTTGTATCCCCAGTTCTTGCCTGCAAGGCTCTCTTCAAGCAACGACTGAACCAGAGTGGCTTGGCTCACTTCAGCTGGATAACAGTACTGGCTGACATCTTTCCCGAGTAGGGTTCCAAGCTGAGAGTCCCCAGCACCGGAAACTGTTGAAAGTGGTAAGCCTTATACCATACTATCGCTGCCACTGTAAAGTGGTACTGTACAAATTGGTCCACTAAAGCCAAATATCACATTATAAACTCTTCAAATATTATGATTTGGAATTGAGATTTGATTTGTATGGGGGTGGCGAGGAGATGGCTCTTTGTGCTTTCACAAATGTCTTAGGGAATAACATGCATTTCCTTGGGCACCTTCAGTTTCAAAATGACACAAAAAGAGATAAGAACAAAGGTAATTAAGTCAGGCTGGGGGCGCTGGCTCAGTGATGTGGTGGTGGTTGTGGTGCTGGTGGTGGTGGTGGTGGTGATGTGGTTGTTGTCGGTGGTGGTGTTTGGTGGTGGTGTTGGTGGTGGAGGTGGTGGTGATGTTGGTAGTGGTGGTGGTGTTTGGTGGTGTTTGTGATGTGGTTGTTGTTGGTGGTGGTGGTGGTGATGGTGATGTGGTTGTTGTTGGTGGTGGTGGTGGTGGCGATGGTGGTGGTGGTGGTGGTGGTGGTAAATATTAAGCTTGGACTTGTTTCTGGAAAGAATGATTTTCAATCGTATAATCACATGGTATCTTTGTCTCTTTCTTCATGGCACTGAGGTCATTATTCATGGCAACAATGATTTAAAGAAGACTTTCAAATACTAAATTTTTCTAGCTTGAATTTCCACTAGCTGAGAAGGACATAAGTGTCTTTCAACACTGCAGTCGTTTAAGGACTTGGAGAACGAAGGGATAGTTTACTACATTCTCAAGGGAAGAAAATGAATTTCATATAATTTCAGAAAGGCTTAACTTTCACTGGGAAAGAACAGAAGAGATGCAGGGGTATAACTGAAACTTCCCAAGTGGAGCCTCTTCCACCAGGGCAGCATCTTCTCTTGCAGAGGAAGACAGCAGCAGTTCTGCCTATAGCCAAAGGCAGATGGGGGAAGGGAGTCACCCAGCTCAGCTGCCCCTAATGAAGCAGAATCTCCAGAGCTCTGGGCTGAGGATCAGAGAGTCTCCATGTCATCTCCCAATCGGGCTGGGCAAGCATCTGGCTTCTTCCCCTGGTTCCACTTCCTAGTGTCCCCTGAGAGACCTGATTAGTGAATCATTTGTGCAGAAATCGTCAAGTTCCATATATTTTATTGATGTTGTGATTTGTTTTTGATATGTGATCTTGCTATATAGCCCAGGCTGGCCTTGAATCCACGATCCTCCTGCCGTTACATCCCATGTTCATGTGCCACCACACCCAGCCTCAGTGTGAGAATCCTGACAGGAGTCTACTATGCTTTGAAAATATAAAACCATAGCCTATAGACTTCCATGGCTGTTCTTGCTGCCACATGAATCACAGTTCTTTAATATGTAAGGGTTTGAAATAAATGCAGCTCTGCCATCCAAGAAGCAAGCGATCTTCTGCTCCTGAAGGACACTGAATTTGCCCTACAATAAAGACTTAAAAAAGAGATCAGGATAATAATAATAATAATAAAGACAAAGATGCCAATAGCCAAGGTAACAAATGTGGGTTTCCAGGTATGAAGGAAGTTGGGATAACATAGAAAATTTCAATAAGGAAAGAGGAAGGGAATGGGGTGGGGGGGTAGACAGGGACACTGGTGAGCTACACATGTTATACTGTTAGATATTCTGAAGGTAATTACTATTTAATGAAAACAATTTAAAATAATTCAGAAAGAAACAACACACCCCAAACATTAGTTTTTTTCAAGAGCCACATTTTAGTGATTTTTCTGAACTAATATCCCACAGGAAAGTTACCAAAGTTATTTTCTTTTTCCAAATTTAAGAATTATCTTTGGTTTGATTAGACATAGATCTTTACCAACATAAAAATGAGGATAATTTACCTAAAAATGGTCATTGTGTTCACTGTATTTTTTTCTTTTATGTATATGGGGGTTTTGTCTACATGTATGTCTGTGAGCCACTTGTATGGCTAGTGCCTACAGTGGCCAGAAGAGGGATTGGGATTCACTTCCCCTGGAACTAGAGTAACAGAGAGTTGTTCGTTGCATTGGGGGTGCTGGGAATTAAACCCAGGTTCTCTGGAAGAAAAATTAGTGTTCTTAGAAACTGAGTCATCTCTCCAGCCCAAATTGTATAGGTCTTTAATTTTTAAATTTTATTGACTAACAGTGGTAATAAGCTAAGTTTGATGTGGTATAAATAAGCAGAATCTAAAACACACCACAAGAACTAACATACACTCTGAATGCACACTGTGGACAGAAAAGACACTAAAAAGCACTGAACTACTGTGTACTATGAAATAACTCACTGTTGGAGCCAAAGAGCCTAAAGCAACATTCCAAAACACGATCAACAATGCTCAGATGCCAGTTCTAAATGCTTTTCTTTTATTTATTTATTTTTATTTGTTTATTTATTTTTCAAGACAGGCTGTCTCTGTGTAACAGCTCTGGTTGTCCTGGAACTCACTCTGTAGGTGAGGCTGGCCTCGAACTCAAAGAGATCGCCTGCCTCTGCTTCCCAAGTGCTGGGATTAAAGGTGTGTGCCACCACAGCCCAGTGCTTTCCACTTTTTGTATTGTACAAAGAATTCATTCAATAGGTTTTAATAATTTTTTTAATTTTACGTGCACTAGAGTTTTACCTGCACATGTGTCTGTGTGAGGGTGCTGGATGTCCTGGAGCTGGAGCTACAGACAGTTGTGAGCTGCTATGTGGGTGCTGGTAATTGAAGCCAGGTCCTCTGGAAGAACAGCCAGCGCTCTTAACTACTACTGAGCAGCCATCTCTCCAGCACCCTCATTCAATATTGTTTGTTTTTGTTTTTCGAGACAGGGTTTCTCTGTGTAGCTCTGGCTACCCTGGAACTCACTCTGTAGACCAGGCTGGCCTTAAGCTCACAGAGATCTTGCCTCTGCCTCCCAAGTGCTGGGATTAAAGGAGTGCACCACTACGCCTGGCAAGATCATTCACTCTTTTTCAAAGAATCATAATTCATAAGATGTAACCACTGAGTGGTGCTTAAGTGAGACCAAATGCTTTTCCTTTTAGGAGTTCCTAGAGGGAAATCGAAAAGAACTCTGGTCTGCACTTAAGAGCAAGAGGAACACAAGGATGTCAGCTGACAGCCAGGTAGTCAAGTCCAACCAGGGGCTGTGGGGATTGGGAGGGATAAGCCCCACGAGATATCTGCTGTCCTAAGGCCTAGAGGCACCCAAAGTCTGCATTTCATCAAATGCCAAAAGCAGACCATGTGACACAGAAGCATTCCTTCTTGATCCTAGAACATGGAACAAACCACTCCCCCATTCTGATGCCGCTATGACTCTTGACGCTAGTTATTTCTATACATTAAACACAGATGTCTTCATCCAGACAATATATATATAATAAAAAGAGCATAAACATGACCCATCTATGGATAAGGTAATTGGGAATAATAATAAGTATGGGAAGAGTGGACAGCCCAGAAAGATAAAATGCAAACAGAATAGAAAGCAAACAATGTGCCTACATTGATTCAAAGTCTCCAAAATTACTCAGCATCCTGAACTGGACTGTGCCTACTAAGACAAGTTTATGAGTCACCCTTTGGGGGTGGTAAAATATAATACACTGAACTGAAAATAGATAAGAACATTCAATAATACATCTACTTTCTTGATATTCTTATATCATTAAAGACTGGTCATTTGGAGATGGGTCAAGTTATACTATTCTTCCTTCCCCCTCACACAAAGGCCGGAAGAAATCAGCCAGGGTCAGTGCCAGGAGATAATGACACATCAGGCATGGGGTGCAGTCCCCTGAAGAAGACTGATACTAAAAGCTTGGGACTCTGTGTGCACCTGTCATGAGGACCAGGGGGGACACTGGTTCATGAGAATCACTGAAACATGAAGGAGGAAAGGGCAAGTAGTGTGATGTGGTAACAGCAATTAAAACAGAGCCATTTGATGACGGCAGTCTCTCATCTCGGCTGGGACCAGGTACTCTTACAAAGCACCAACAGTGTCCACTTGTAAAGAAAACCAATGGGCCATACAAAGATAATTCTGGTGACTTGGGCATCCCATGAGGGATTTATGGTAAAGTCAGAGGCGTGTACAAGGAACTGACCGGCATCACTCCTGCAGGCAGATGACCCAAAATAAAGGCTTCTCACTGGTGAGCAAGGAGAGCTGTACTTTTTGAGGATGGTGGGAATCTTCTAAACAGAAACTGGACTGAACATAAAGTTACACAGCTGTCCCCTCAATGACACCAAATGCTTTCTAAAGCCAGGCAGCACTGTCACAAGCAACAAGAATACAATGAGTGAAAGATAAGGGGCTGAGTCAGTCTCCAAATTAGTGAGGCAAAACCTAGCAAATCCCGCTTGCCTCTCCACCACGCCAAGGAAAACAGTCCCACACCAATTTTAAGAGACACTGAATGAAAATATTTGTCTCACAGATATCAAACTCCAAATGCCACCAGAACAATTCATCTCCAGGAGTTCCAGGGTGGGTACTCACCAGGCAGCTGGGAATAACAGCAAGGGGCGTCTACCTGGTCAAACCCTGTGCACAGTTCCCTGCAAAGAAAGAAGCCACAGACAAAGCAAAAGTCAGTGTGAAGTTCCTTCAGAGTACTCATGTAGGTAAGCAGCCTTTGGTTTCACAATCAGAATCTAGTTTATATTTCTTAAAGCACATCAGGAGGCTGCATTAAATTACTGATGACAGTAGATCTAGACAATAAAGGTTTCAAATCATCAAATCAGAAACATGCACTGCTACATGCTGCATGGTTTTCCACATGCTCTACAATGGTACTATCTCCCGCCAAGCCCTTAATTTAGTAAACTAATTAGGCAGCAATTGAACAACAGAGCTATCAAAGATCTTCACAAATAATTGGATTGTCTTTTCCTGATTAATAGGAAAATGACCTCAGATGACCTGTAACTGCAAGGAACCTTTCAAATGTCCTTAGATGAACTGTCATTGGAAGAAATGTTTCCAGGTACTACAGTGCTGAGTAGAACAGATTTGCAGTGGAATTGTATTTACAGATTTACAATGAATTGCACCCATAAGCAAAGAGCCAACTTTCTCTGCTTCCATATTTTCTTTATTGATAGGCTGTTTCCATCAAGTCTGGGTTTGATGCTCGGATTCTGGTTCAGTTAGAGTTTAATCTTAAGATCTTTCCAGTTTGTAGCAGGAAAATTCCAGGTGGTATCAGAAGCATGTGGGAGTAAGAGGAACCCATGGGCACATGGGAGGCAGGTAGAGAAATAAAAACTGGTGACCAAGAAGCGGGAAAACAGTGTCTATGACAGTTTGCATTAGAAATCTTGGCCATCACCTTCTATGGATGGAGGGTCTACAGCATGGCAGGAAGAGACAGCACTAAAGACTGTGTCGAGATACAGAAACAAATCTAGAGGGACAGCTGCGAATATAAATCCACAGGTCACAGGATTTCTTTCAGGAGAGCAAAACAGCGTAGTGTACTTGTGACTCCACTTTGTTTAAATAAACGTCCCCAGTCCGTATGCAAATGCCTGAAAGTAAGCATCATCCAAACCCATGACATTGAAGCTAAAAAAGTGGAATGGAAGGGAAAGTAAAGAAAGGGAGGAAGGGGGGAGACAGGAGGATGAGCCTTTGGTTTAAATCTAATATTAAACTATTGTATGTTATTTTTACAAGAAGACATACTACTTACTTTTAAAGGTGAAATTCACAAACTATGGAATTCACCCCAAACGATACATGCAAACATTCCATCCGGATATAATATACAGGATTTTAGAATGTGGAGCACTGTATGCATGGAATTTATTCACTCAGTGAATATCCACTAGAAGCCATACTGTACGGATGAACTGAATCATGATGGTACTGGCTAGTTTCACGTCAGCTTGACACAAACTGGAATCGGAAACCTCAACTGAGAAAATACCCTCGCCAGATCACCCTATGGGAAAGACTGTGGTGCATTGTCTTGGTTGATTATAGATCATGGAAAGACCCAGCTCACTGTGGGTGGTGCCACCTCTGGGGAGGTGGTGCTGGGTGCTATAAGAAAACAGGCTGAGCAAGACATAGAGAACAAAAGAAGAACCCTTCCGCCACCTCAGCATCGGTTCTTGCCTCCAGGTTCCTGTCCTGAGTGCCTGCACAACTGAGTCATGCACTGTGAGGTGGAAGTTGAAGCAAAGTAAACCCTTTCCTCCCCAAGTTGTTTAGGGCCATGGTGTCTTAGCACAGCAATGGAAGCCCTAACTAAAATAAAGACACACAACTCACACATAAATTCTGAAATGGTCTGCTATGACTATTCCTATTTTGTAAGACAAAACTACGAAGAAAAAATACTAAATCCTCCCACAGATGCCAGGCTCTAGACAACACTGGCTGTGTTGATACACAGCTCCCTGATCAGGGTTAAGCTTGATAGTGCTACCTCCCTCACAGAACATATTATATTTTTGTATTACATGTATGTTTGTAATTGCATATGAACACGAGACTGTAGCTGCCAGGAGGATGCGGATTATGTGTGTACTGAAAACCATCTCCTACATCCCCTCCACTTAGCACAGGCTCTGGCATTTAAAAGGAGCTGGGGGGGGGACCACTGTTGAATGAAATAAATAATGAAGTAGTCCACCCAGAGCTGAAACACTAAACTTCATAACTCTCTTCTGCTTCTTGGGACTATGAAACAAGCCTAGGTCCTAGGAAGCTCATCAATTAATTTCCCTGCCAGATCTATCATTCTGTAAACAAAGACTTACAGACTAGACCTGTCGTTTCCCAGCTTTCCTCTATTTCCCCTAGGACCCCAGCATAGGAAGGCAGCCCAGGGGAAAAGCAATGTCTTAAATACCTTACAGACCAGCTCATTGCAGCCATTCCGATACTGGCATATCATTACCATGTTATGGTCTGGGAGTGATAGTCCCACTGAATGGCTTTCTCATTCAGGGAGTATAAATCTGGGCTAAATGTGGTCTCTAGAAAAGGAAGTGCTGTCGGGGGGGGGGCAGGGGAACAGATATCAGCACTGTCTGTGTGTCCTCTCTCTGTGGTTCAGCCTTCAAAATAGAAGAAATATGTTTTCCTATAATGCAAGAAGTAACTTAATAGTTAAACCAAAATGCCCAAATCCCAATATCATAATCATCCTAGTAGAACAAAACCTGATATACATCAAATACTCAATGAAAAATAACAAGAGCAAGAAGACTCACGGGAAAAACAAGGAAGGGAGCCTGCTACCTCACACCACATACCAGATAGTAAGTCCGTCACCGACAGAAAACTACAGCCCCCTCTTACTGCTTACCTCCAGGTCCCCACTCTCCTGGAACCTTGTGCCAAGTCCACTTCCTCACTGAACCCTAGAATTAGGGATCTCCAAATGCAGGTTTATCTCTTCAGCAAGGTTTATGAGCATGAAGGATGGGAGGACTCTGCCTTCCCACTCCGCCTATCCTGTTGCCACCATGCAGCGAATGCCTACCCAGAGAGCCTCTAGCCTTCCAAATGTCCCTCCCAAAGTCTAAAACTGCCAGTGTGAGAAAACCTCCTAAATGCTACAAAGAAGTGTAATAGCCCCTGCATCAGCCATTGGCAGTGGCTAACCACACTGAAGTATGAAACTGGGGATTCTTCGCAGGGGCTGTGGGAGGCATTTCATGGATGTTTGTTCTTTGAAACTTGAAATAATTCTAAGAGCTTCGCATCAGCAACATAGATTTTTTTTTTGGCGGATTTCTTTCATGCATTCATTTTCTTTGACTTCTTATCAAATTTCCACAAACACGATGACTTAAAACACATTTATTAATTCCTGTTTTGGTCAGTCAGAAGTTGGCACACCATTATAGGGCTATGTGTTTGGTGTCTTACAAAGTTGGTATCCTGCTTCCTTCCTTTCCAGAGGCTCTGACCAGTAATCTAATCTGCCCCCCCTCTCTCTGTGTGTGCGTGTGTGCTCTGAAACCAATGAGCCAAGACATACTCCCCAAGTCTGTGAGTCATGGGGTATAGAATTACACCACTGCACCTATGCCTACCATACATCTACTATCTCTGTACCTCAAGCTATGGTAGAAAGTGATGTCACAAGGAAAGGTAACTGGCTGTCTTAGTTAGGGTTACTATTGCTGTCATGAAACTTCATGACCAAAAGCAGCTTGGGGTGGGTGGGGAGATTATTTCTTTCAGAGTTCCATATGACAGAGAGTGGGCAGGCACTCATGCAGGCCAGAAACCTGGAGGCAGGAGCTGATGCAAAAGCCAACCATGGCAGGGTGCTGCTTACTGGCTTGTTCCCTGCAACTTGCTCAGCCCGCTTCCTTATAGAACCCAGGATCACCAGCCCAGGCACATCACCACCTAATAAATGGGCAGGGCTATTTCCCACTGATCACAGATAAACTGTTCAAAGTTGAAGCAGGGTCTGATCTTTAACCATCTTCCCATTCCTCTCCCCGGAATAACACCAACCCGAAGAATACACTAATGTACCAAGTTCTAAACCTTTATAAGACATTGTTCTTCTTTATCTTAGATATTAATAAATTAGACGCCAAGAAAATTAACATTCTTTCAGAGAAGCATGTGAACACATACAAAAAGATAAAGAAAACAACATGAAAAACAAAGGAAAGAAGACATCCAGAAGACGTGTGCAGAGGGGAATATATATATTTGTTTTATTAACACATACAGTCCAAAGAACAACATGGGCTTTTTTAAAAAATTAAATGATATTATAAACTAATTCTGCTACTCTTTCATTCAACTGAGTTGGTTAGTAGAAATTTCACAGAAACAACACATGCCACTATAACAATAAAGTAAAAGTATAAAAACATTTAAAAATATGTTTCACATATCCATTAGCCCTTAGCAGTTTGAGTGTTTAAAATATACTTACTCTATTTTATTTTATGTGTATATGTGTGAGAGTGTGTGTGGTGTATATATATATATATATATATATATATATATATATATATATATATATATATATTCATATATATTCACCACATGTATTCAGGAGCCCTTGGAGGTTAGAATAGACTTGGGCTATCTTGATACTTGAGTTGTAGACAGTTGAGAGCTGATACGTAGGTGCTGGGAACTGAACCTGCATCCCGCAGAAATGAAGCAATGCTCTTAACTACTGAGCTATCTCTCCCAATTTTACTTCATATAAATCCTCATCCATTATGGCCTCAGGCAGAATGGATAGACTGTGAATAAATGAACACAGTAAAAGCTCGCCCTGCTGGGAAGGCAGAAAAGCCTTTGGGTTTCTTTGCCATTACAGAGAAGATCATGGACCTCCTTAAGGTACAGACAAAGACGCCCAGTTCAGGAATCTCAAACCTTTCCCCATTCATCACACCCAGCCCCAGTGAGAACAGCATGGCTGGGTACCACAGATGCCAAGAAGCTCACCAACCTCAGCAGCTCAGAGGTAGCACTGAGCCACAGCAGGAGCCATGAAGAGGAGCACAACATTAAATCAGAACATTTGCATTCAAAGTGGATGTGCTCTGGGTGACTCACTTCCCCCACTAGGCTAGGCAAGTCTGTGTGTCAGGTGGCATTGA